>JAZDUH010000290.1:577500-642500 GCA_036419115.1 Scarus forsteni
CATTGGCTAATTGATGTCACATGAGCACAGACGATTTATCACAGGTGATTCTCATTTTGATTTGCCACAGATGAGTATATTCAACATTGTGTACTTAAACTTCATGGGTGCTAATAATGATGAGCAGGACTGTATAAAGGGAGGGCTCAGAGGCAGCTGACCAATCACAGCCATAAGAAATGCAGGTTATTGATGATGAAGCTGTGCAAGCATGTTAAGTTTTCAGTCAAAAAAGGAAAATAAAAAATGACGGATAGAAATATGGTATGAGGGAAAAGTGACAATCTCGTCTGTCAAAATGACATGCAGCAAAAAAAATGTGTTTGCCTCAAACTCCACGACTTCATTTTTCATTTACGGCCTCTCTGGTCTCCCAAACTCTTCATGCTGACAGCCTATGGCACGTGCAAAATCCTCCTTCAAAGAGGGCAGTCCGACTCCGCTTATCAAATGCACACACAGTGATGGTAGATCACCTGCAACACGCCTACTAACAGCACGTGCCGTTCTTTTAGTTTGCACATGCAATTTAGTCCTCGTTATTTTGGATCTTAGTAGATCAGGCCCTAAGAGCAGAAAGGTGCTGCTGCTTCACCTGTCACAGCAGCAGGTGGCGTCGGGTTACAGTTCAGACAGTGCAGGAGCAGCAGGAGCATGAGGAGCAGGAGGAAGATTAATTTAACCCTTTCATGCACAGTGTCGCCTACAATGGACAGTTATTTATTTTGTATGTTGGACCATTTAGGCTAACCATGTCCCAACTATCAAGTGGTAAACACCAAAACTACATCCTCAAGTTTCAGAAAAATATGATCTTTGTGTCTTTTTGTTCATTTTAAGATATTACATCATAAATCCAAAATGTCCAGCAAAGAGTGATTTGCATCACACCCCTCAGGATTAAGTGTTAAATCCTTCTGTTCTCAAAGAATTAGCCAGGAAAAAACATGTACTCTAATTCAGTAAGGAAAACTTTGTACAGATTTTTATTAACTGTGAGCAAAAATTAATCTCTAGAGGACATTATGAAGTAAAAAGTAGGGGTGGGTATCGGCAAGAGCCCCACTATATGATACGTATCACGATACTCTGGTCACGATATGATAATATCACGATATCACAATTTTGTGATATATTGCAATATTATACAGTAAAGTAGGGAAAACCTAGAGACAAAGAATATTCAACTTTTCCATTTTATTGTAATTGAAATATGTCAAATACAGTGTTGCATAAATACACTTAACTTGATAACACAGAGTGCATCAAGTCAGTAAAACTAATGTTGCAAAGAAATTATTCTTGTTTTCCCTTTAACAAAGTACTGAAATCATCCAAACCTGCAGTGCAGCTCAAACTGTAATCCAACAAATGAGGAACAACGTGCTTTGAGCTACTGACAGCACAGCAACAGTAAGTAAAAAATAAATAACAGATTTCTCTTGTCACGGTCTGAACTGAATAGAGTGCATGAAACAAAACCTGTGCACACGTATTTATAAGTTGTATTTTATTTCCAACTCTGATAACAGTATGAGTTTTTATTTTTAAATAAAATATCGATACTAAGAATTGAAATATCGATATTGTGAATCGGGAGTAAAAATATCGCGATATATTGCGATACCGATATTTTTTCACACCTCCACTAAAAAGTATATTCTATGTATTAGGCCTGCATTCAGATTTCACCTAAGTTCAAATTTTATATTAACTTTATTTTTTTTTTTATTGAAATTCAAATACTAATAGTGTAATTGAACTGCAATATTAAATATAATTTATATTTTGCATTTTATTTTGCATGCATGTTTAAAAGCTAAAACATTTTTTAAATCATTTCCATTTGATTTACTACATTCATGCATGAAAGGGTTAATATTGACAAAGGAGATACTGTGGTGAGTAGGCGTGGACAAACATTCAGACTAATAAACACTTCAGAGCGGCTGCTCAACTGTCTCTGAACTAGGTCACAAAACAAACAGCAAACAGGGTGTGGTGTGTTAAAAGTAAATCTGGTTCTATAAAGTATTTGTTCCGTTGCTTTAATTAACCACTTAAGCTGTTTCATACTTTAACCACACAATGCCACATTGAAGATCTACAAGCTTCACAATATGTTTGTTGCAGTGTGATGTGTTTGAGCAGGTAGATCTTCTATTTTCAGTTTTCATTTTTTTCTGTTCTACCAACAATGACACACCCCGATCATGTCCCCACAGTTAAAGTGTTTGAAGCGTAAACATTGATCTGACAACTTGTTAAACATGTATGCTGTATATTATTGTCAGTCAGTGTTTCTGGTTAATAGTTTTACATTACACAGTTAAAATGAACTATTTAATGTTTGTCTGGTTTTCCCGTTCATTATACTGATGTTTTCAATACTTTACCAGTCAAAGCTGTAATTGCATGCAGACTTATTTTTTTGTATGTAATCTTAGCCTGTTCCACACTATTCCTCTGCTTTTCATGTCCACATGTGTGAAATTTGTGAAAGAGACCCCACTCTTAAATCCCTACTCCAGTATCATTCTTAAGAGCAATCAAGCAACATACTACATTATTATTTATTTATTTAAGGCTTCAGAATATAAAGAATATAAAGGGATGTTGTTCATCTTACTGGTGTTGTGAAGGGCTTGTGGGTTTGGTACATCTATGGGGAGAGTTAGCACATTACTACAACAGTGGGCCAGTCTGGACCAAAAAGTCCAGGGCCAAACTTTTGTCCCAGTCCAACCCTGGATAAAGCAGAAGTCTGAATTATATAAAGGAGGAACTTACCTACAGGAGGAAATACTGTTTTCACTGAACCGGTCCAACTTGTTTTTTTTTTCAGATGTGATTTGCCTGTACATGTTGATGCCCGCTAAGATGAGTTATAACGAAAACAAAACAGTTTAAGCCGACAGTGGAAAGTCTGCCTCCGACAGCTGAGCTGCATTCAATCAATTTTCTCTCCTTTTTGAATCTGAGAAGATCAATTTGTTGAGCCACAATGAAGTGGACACTGGTGATTCTCCTATCATTAAGCTTTTCCATGGCCGATGGTTCTCCACTTTCAGGTGAGAATGTTTTATCTCTAAATAGTGAAAGTCCTGCAGTTGATGTTTCAAAATTAATCTAATCAGTGTCCAGATCCAAATAGTTATTCCCTTTGTTTCTTTCCTCTGCATTTATACCCAGAGTCAGCCTTCCACACTGTGCTTCAGTTTATCAGGGTCCAGATTTTTATCTTTCCCTCCATCCTCTTCTGTGTTGGGTGGACTATAGTATGGAAGGAAAGAGCAGCATGTCTGAATTATGAAGGCGAGCAACATTAGCACCTGCAGGATGAGATAGTTTTCACTTAAGGTCGGTTAAACGCAGGGGCAATGCTTTCTCAAATGAATGTTTTGCCCCCTCAAATAAAAAATTTAGAAGTTGAGAAAGCACATTTCAGTATACTGCAATGATTACAGTGTCGATGTTCAAGGTGTCATACAAGGGTTAACAATTTCATGAGTTTGGGAGGGAGAGCAAAGGGGGCGTGTATGTGTGCCTGAGTGTGATAGGGAAGAGAGGGAGTGGAGAAATGGTGCCTTTTCCTCCTTGTGAGTTCAGTGTAAAAACTCTTGTTAACAGTTTTTGTTAAATTAAAGACCTGAAAGAAAACTGAGGCCTCCCGCGGACTTCCCTGCAGTTAGGGACATTACAATACCTAAAACATAACTTGAGTGGTGAAAAAAAAAAGCCAAAAAAGGGAGAACAGTATCAGCTTCCTCTCATTTCTCTGTTCCTCTGCTGTGAGAACCTTCAAAGGCTGAAGAATCCCCTCGAACACTCTTTCTGTCCTCTGCTGTTCTCCGTCACAGGTACAGAGACACGTGTCCACTGCATGTAACAGACAGAGGACAAATGCCCTCTGTCTGACGAACCTTGGCTGTCTGAGCTGAGATGAAAAGTTGCTAACCAAGGAATGAATTAAAAAACACAAGACACAAAATAGACAAAAAGTTAGAAAATATTCTGCCCTATATACATATATATATATATATATATATATATATATATATATATATATATATATATATATATATATATATATATATATATATATATATATATATACACACACACACATATATATATATATACACATACATATATATACACACATATATATATATATACATACTGAAGCCAATCAGAGGCGAGCCGATAGCTTCAGTTTCTGTGTCTGATTCTCTGATTTATTTAATGTCACTGAAGGAGACCTGATGGCTGAACTTCAGTCTCTTCTGTCTGAGTGTTTAATATGGTTGGGATGCACTTGTGGTCTGGGCACCCATGATTTTGTCACTACCATAAATTCTTATTTTCAGTAAGAATATCATTGATTATACTTCTATAAAATGATCACCACAACCATTCGGACATGAGGACCCTCCTGAAAATGAGATGAAGCATCTCAAGAGGCTACCCTCTAATAAATCAGACGACAGGTCTATGGTACATGTATCTGTCCCTAACTTTAGTTCTTATTCTAGTCCACTTGTCTCCTCTTACCTCCCTTCCTTCACCCTCGCACCAACACAGCATGGTGTGGATTTGCTGTTCATCATGAGACTGGGATCCACATTCAAGATTTCCTGCTGCTTAACAGAAGGTTTTTTCTTGAGCCATGATGGAGGGATTCATGATTGGCTATATGGATTCATGTAGGTGTTGGATGTATATATACATGTATATGTGTATTTTATATGTATATATGTATCCATGCATATATGCGTATCCATAAAATGAAGAGCTTTATGCTCTATTGTAAAGTGTCTTGAGATAACACTTGTTATGAATCTGCGCTATACAAATAAAGACTGATTGATTGATCGACATGTTCATCACTCAGAAGTAACTGAACTGTACTCTGTGGTAGTTAACTGTCATTTTTTCCCCTTTTCTGTCTCTCATTTTTGTCTGTCTTCTCTAATGGGCTGTAATCATCAAGGTTAATCTTTGAGGTCCAGGTCCAGATCAAATGCATTTAGATCCACATTGTTAGTGTCAAGGTTTATACTTTAACCATCCAGTATTAAATCATCATTGTCTGGATTCATTTCTGTGGATTATAATAAATGTATTACTGTAAAGGTTTAAATTTCAAAATCAATGCCATTATTGTTTTGGTCTCTGTAAGCATCCAGGTCCAGATCATCAGAGTCCAGGTCCAAACAAAAACTGCCTCTGTGTCCTCAGCATTTATGCCACACCTAGAATTACAGCTTGATCTCTCACCCACTCTTAGGTCCGAATCCCCAGGAAACAGGTTTTACTATAGTGTTGAGGTGAATCAAGAGGAGAGCTGAACGTCTGAATTGTAAATTACTTCAATCACTGACGATTATTGGAGCTAAAGTCCACTCAGAAACAGGAAATCAGGTAGATAACAAAGCTGAAAGGGTTTGTAAGGTTACAGCAGGGAGAGTCTGCCTCAAACAGTACGGCTGCATTTGATCAATTTTCTCTTTTTTTAATCATAATTGAAAACTTTAGAACTTAAAATTGGTCTTAAAGATCAAGTGTTGAGCTACAATGGCGCTCATACTCCTGATTCTACTTTCATTGAGCCTTTCTGCTGTTGACGGTCGTCAACACTTAGGTGAGTCTGTTTTCTCTTATTGCTGAAATGTGAAAGTTCTTTGGTCGATGTTTTATTGTTTAAATGTTAAGAAAATATCAGTTTCTAGATCCAAAATAGATTTGACGTCATACATCAAACTGTTTCACTCTGTTATTTATATATTTTCATTTTTTATAACTTTGATTTTACCGTTTTATACACAATTCAAAAAACACTGAGGGAGCGCAGACCTCTGTCAGCGCCACAGTCCTCATCCATGTCGTGGTTTTCACCGTAAATTTAGTCCTACCTTTATTTCATCTAAATATTTAAATTCCCTGACCATGAAAACATACCACTAGGAACTGAATTCATCATATCTTTTTTAGGTTGGAAAAAAAAAATTCTTCTCATTTTTCGTCATGGCTGATCCAGGCAGTGATCCGCATCACTCCCACAATCTAATCATTTGTTCTCTGAACATTTCATCGAAATTTGTCCTTAACTTTTACGTTATGTTGCTAACAGAGAAACAAACATACTAACTGAAAAACAAACTATACAAACAGATGCAGGCAATAAAATAACTTCCTGGTGGAGGTAATAACTCATCATGAGAAATGATCAATTCAATAACTGATCATTTCTCATCTGTGCCTTAATTCCAACAATTAAACATTTGGTTTCTTCGTGTGCTTTCAATCCAGTCCTGTCTCCATTTTACTCTGGTTCATGTCATGTGAATAATGTGTTAAACTGGGACTTACCGTTGATAATGATTGGATGTCTGCCATGGTTTAACGACATCCTTATTGCCTCTATCTGCCTTTACTAACTTTAATAACTTTCTAACTTTAATTTTACTGTTTTCTTTTTCAATACCTCTGATCATTTTAATCTGTAATTAAAGTCTAACACTCCCACCATCACTTTTTTCTCTTTATGTGCTGTAAATCCAGTCTGTCTCCATCTTTCTCTGGCTCATGTCATGTGAATACCATGTTAAACTGGAATTTTCCATCATTTATGATTTTATGTCTGGCATGGTTTTTACAACATCCTTATTGCTCTTATTATGAGGAGGGACAAGTCAGAGAAGCCAGTGCTTAGGGCGGCATTTTTTTTTTTACAACATAATACATGAAACAAAAGGGGGTGGTTCAGTTGTATAGAATCAACTGTCCTGTATCCCAGGCAGACACACTCTGCTCCTCCTACCCTCTCTTGTGCTTTAGCATCACATGTTCCAGGTTAACAAGGAAGAAATGCTGCCTGCCAAAAATTCTTATTTTATTTGAAAAAAAGAATTTGTTGAAATATTTCTTGTGCAGTGATCCTGCATGGATTACTATAACTAGTAAATAACAAATGAAAAATCCAAACAAAAGGATGGAGCAGTGTGAAAGGAGCACCGTAAGCATCAGTATCGGCAATACTGACTGGTATTGGATCGTGTTGGATCCATCCCAAATCTTACAGTATCACTCACCACTATAAGCCAAGCAATTAGCCACACATGAATATATAGACACGCCATGGTGGCTACCAAACACAGTACCAACAATGGTCAGGAGGAAAACACACCTCCGGTCACACACACATGGAGTGACCACAGCTTTAAACCCCCTGAAGATGTTTGTGTTTTATTAGTGACTCAGTTTATCAGGTATCATTAAACAAACAATAAAGAAGGATGATTTATGCATTTAAATTCAGTTTCTGTCTCTTATTCTGTTTTATTTAACGTCACACTGAAGTAAACCTGACAGCTGAACTTCAGCCTCTTCTGTCTGAGTGTTTAATAAAACAGCTGAATCTTAATCTGATCTGTTTCCTTTAGGTTGTTCAGAAGGAGAAACTATCATCCTGCAATTGAACCTCAATTTAACTGAAGATTCAGAGCTGTCAGAACCCTGGATAACGTGGATGAATGAGAGGGGAGGTATTGTTCATGAGTATCGGGCCTTTCAAGACTACAATGAAAATCAAGATGAACGCTTTAAGGGCAGAACATCTCTGTTTGAGGAGGAAATTAAAAAAGGCAACGTTTCACTGAAGATCAGAGACGCAACTATAATAGATACAGGAATTTACATCTGTGAAGTTCGTCACAACCTCTTCTCTCCTCCAGAAAGGTTCTACATTTCTGTGTGTAAGTACAGCAAAGCAGCTTCATCATCTAATAACTGTGATGTTCTCAAATCTCTCTGCTCTTAAAAACATGTTTACACCTGTTTGATCACACTCTATGTCTGAACAGGTGTGATGGAGACGAGCAGATAGTTTCAGTTTTTGTCCCTTATTCTGTTTTATTTAATGTCACACTGAAGTAAACCTGACAGCTGAACTTCAGCCTCTTCTGAGTGTTTAATAAAACAGCTGAATCTTAATCTGATCTGTTTCCTTTAGATTGTTCAATCACAGCAGAAGAAGGAGCAACAGTCATCCTGCCTGCAAAAGTCAATTTACCTGGAAATTCAAAGCTGTTAAACCCCATCATAAAGTGGAAGACTGAGGATAAGAACATAGTTGTTCACCAGTATCGGAGAAATAAAGACGATAATGAAAACCAGGACGAACACTTTAAGGGCAGAACATCTCTCTTCAGGGAGGAAATTAAGAAAGGCAATGTTTCACTGATGATCTGGGACGTAACTAAAAATGATGAAGGAAATTACACCTATGAGGTTCATCACCAAAACCCTAAATTAAAGGAGATTGGGATTGTTTCTCTGCGTAAGTACATTAAACCAGTTTCATCATCTCTTCACTGTGATGTTCTCAAATCTCTCTGCTCTTAAAAACATGTTTACACCTGTTTGATCACACACTCTATCTGAACAGGGGTGATGGAGAAAAGAGAATACCCTGTGAGTAAAAATTTGATTTTCATGATTTCATTGTAAAATTCTCCCTCCAGAGGTCAGAACTTTAACATCAAGTTTTATTTTTTCTGTTTTTTTTTTCTTCGGACAAAGAGCCCAGACCCAGAGAATCCCAGCGATGCCTTGGTAAGTGAAAACAGTCGATGGAAATAGAGTCGGAGCGTCAGGGGTTAAACGATATGCCGTGTTGTGTCAGGAAGAGTCAGGACGCTCCAGTAAGACTCATTCAGGACAAACAGCTCAGAGTCTGGATCAGAGGGACAGCAGAGGGTCTTTAGTGATCTGATGATTCAGAAACACAAACATGTGTGAGCCCTCACTCTGAGGTCTGTGGCTGCTGTTGATGCTCCACTTTCAGAGTGAATTAACCTCAAAATGACTAAAAAAACAACACACAGAAGTCCTGACCTGTAATCTGGGGGTTCCTGATGATAAATCAGACTAAAGAGGTTTGTGCAGTTTAAATAAACTCAGTTCATCTGATTCAGTGAAACAAACAGATGATTCATGTGTTTGAAATTAAGTTTTCTCTTATTCTGCTCTCTTGGTGTGTTCCAGTTGTAGTCAAAAGTCGGAATTTCCGAGTTTGGAGAAGGAAACTACAACTGGAACGTCCCTCGAAGTCGGAATTTCCTACTGGGAACTCGAAGAAACCTTGTGATGTCCCCAGTGTGAACAGTTGTTTAGCTCCTGTAATAATCAATTCATTTGCACTTCTGACTGGGGTGTGTCGCTCTAGATCAGCTGTATACATAGTATTGTTAGACTTATATTTACAAAAATGCTGCCATAGTGATAATCACATTCTTCATATAACACAGGGCGTGCTAACAACAGCTAACAATAGCCAAATAGCTCACCATGTTTTTTCCAACTTTGTAACTGGAACACTGAAAACTCAGAGATAATATCACTCCCAGTTCTTCTCAGTTCTGAAGTTAATGTAAAGCAGCATCTTTCTCAGGATTTGATTTTTGATGTTTATTAAAGCAAAATCAAGTGAAACTCTTAATTTTACAAAAGAGCTAACTTTTATAAACTGCTCTGTAGATCAAACGTTGCCAATGGCCAAATGCAGAGGGATTACATTGACATCATAGTTTATGTGTTGGTCTGTTGGCAGTTCAGCAGCTGAGGGGCAGAGATCAACGTCTGGTTGTTGATGTCAGAAACAGGAAAACTCTGTCATGCACCTGAAACAGGCAGAGTTGTCAGTAATCTGCAGGTCTGATTATTTTTGATGATGTCCATGACAGAAAATTTAGATTCTAGTCTTATTCAATAATAACAACTAGATTTTAATCTAAAATAATTTCAGAATAATGTCATATTAAAGACGGAGTTGTTTTTAGCTGAATGCAGACAGAACTATGTTCTTGACTTACGGTGCTTGCTGTGTGGAGTGATCCCAAACTGCATGAAGAAAACAGCTCCAATTATTTGCTTCATGTGTCGTCATGTTTCATTGTACAACATTATTTTTTCATAACGTGGTGAATGTGAAAGCTACAAGTTGTTCACATGAGCGATTTGGAGTCATCTGATGGTGTATTTGGTTGGTGTGGAGGGAGAGAGAGGAGCTGTCCTGTCCACCCCCCCCCCCCCCCCCCCCACACACACACACTCTCAAAACAACAGTCACTTGAGTGTAAAGTAAATGTACCTCCTCGTATGACTATAGGGAGTACAGCAATAGGCCCATTATATCCATTTAACCCACCTTTCGTTTACGATTATTGACCAAGACCTCACTTTCACTGTGCACAACTTTTTAATGACTCCCTTGACAAAACATGTTCACATCCTTTAAAGGAAAAGTTTCAATTTCTACAGCTTTCACATTGTTTATAGAATGAAGCAGAACAATATACTCACCCAGAAGGCTTTCCTGATCCAAACAGTGCTTCAGGAGATATGTAGATCCAAAATCGAGCGGCGGACATCCGTATAATGGTAGCACATAGGGCATACAGCGCCGCTCCGAAAACTGCATTAATCTTCCAAAAACTCATTAGTTTCACCAATATTTCATCATGGTCCGCTCACGCTACTCCTCCATTACAGTCTGTGTCGCTCCAGACATGTTTTTGTAACTGTGCTGACCTCTGAACTGAAGAAGAAGAATGTTTGCTCTGCGCTTGCCCAGTACTCTCTGGAGAGCTGTTCTTCTCTTTGCCTCTGCGTCCTCCTTTTGATGAGCTCCTCATCTGTAAACTCTGGCTCAAAACTGTAAGGACACCCATCATATTCAAAGTTCTCCTCCACAACATCTTCATCCAATAGATATTCATCCATTTTGCACAAAACTGGAAGAAGAAAGTTGTTGTGTAGCCGGCTGTCTTCCGCTGCAACGATGGGCCGCACTGCGTAGGCGCGGAGCAAGCGCCCTTCTTTTTCAGTTCAGAGGTCAGCACAGTCACACAACATGTCTGGAGCGACAAAGACTGTAATGGAGGAGTAGCCGGAGTGAACCATGATGAAATATTGGTGAAACTAATGAGTTTTTGGACGATTAATGCAGTTTTAGGAGCGGCGCTGTATGCCCTATGTACTACCATTATACGGATGTCCGCCGCTTGATTTTGGATCTAAATATCTCCTGAAGCACTGTTTGGATCAGGAAAGCCTTCTGGGTGAGTATAATGTTCTACTTCATTCTATAAACAATGTGAAAGCTGCAGAAACCAAACTTATCCTTTAAGTAAACAAAGCCCAGAGTGTAGATAGAATTTGGTCCTTGGACAATAAATTTTGTCCTTAGAAAAGTGGACAGGATGAAGATGGAAAATGGATTTTCACTGCATACAGGTACATTGCTAATGGGGACTTCCTTCGTCTAGAGAGAGACTCATCATTGGTGTCACTCAAACATGCCTGACCAATGGGGAAGCATCTGTTGACTGCAGGATGTTCATGTCAGAATGTTCCATGAAAAAAAAAATCAAACTTTTTCCCTGAAAAAAAGTGTCTGAATGCAAAAACAAAGTAGAAGCCCCAGATAAAAATGTGCTGGAAGTTTTTTTTCTTTGAAAATGTTTTTTGGGATTGAAACTAAAGACACATTTGCTGTACCCATAATATGGCTCAAATACAAAAAAAGAGTTCAGTCAAAAAAAAAGTGCTTAAAGCTGTGGTCTACGATTTGAAACCGCAGCCTGCCCCCCCTTCCCTCACCTCTCCCCTCCGTGTTCCAAGATCCCGCCCCCAGCTCGTGTCGCCTCGCCTCTTAACAAGCCCCTCGACAGAGCTACGAGTGACTAGCATAATATATCAGCAGCAAACTCAATCAAAAACAGCTCAGCTCAACTGAAAGTATCAAACACGACAGACATCCCCCTTGTAACACACAGCAGTAGCCATTTCAACTGGACCGGCGGCAATGCGGGTCTGGCGCCGCCAGAGTGGAGCCGATTGTGGGGGAGTATTTATCTTTCTCGGCCTGTCCTCCACAGCTCAGCTTACAATGCTAACGATTAGCGGCTAACAGGCTAACCCGCTCCGCTACAAGTCATAGCCAGGACAGGCACAGACTAACCAGAGTAATTCAGCAGACATCTCCCACTGTAGTAAACAAAGCCATTACCTGATCAACCAGGGGCGAAACGGCCGATGCTGAAGGTCTGACGGCCAACTGAGGCCGTTCGTTAGCCGTTAGCCCGCTAACAGGCCTCAACCCGCGGGCAGAGCTCCGTTGGGACCCGCGGGAGAGGGAAGCGGCTTCCCGATTTCGGCGCTAGGCTTTTCCGGCTAGTTCAGTAGCTAACGCTGTTAGCTGCTCACCGGAGGTAGAGGGTAGGAGGCAGGACCACGGGCATGACGCTGGGTAGTGAGGGAGACAGGGGATTGGATGGACTCACAGACCAACTCACGGACCAATTGAACCTTACAGGCTTCTAGGCTTGATTGGTCAGCTAGTATGCAGCTTTTCAGCGGATATACTGAATGGATTTTTTTTCGTTCTTTTTGGTCTTTATACTGTGTAGATAGGACCATAGGACCATAACAGCCTTATAAACGGTGTTATTAAGATGTACAAAGCTTCCAAATCGTAGACCATAGCTTTAAATGAAATTTTTTGGTTCTTAAATATTTTTTTGCATTCAAGCACTTTTTTTCTTTTGATTGAAAATAATTTTTTTGTTTGTTTAAAATAATAATGAAAATATTATTTGGGAATAAAACTTTTTGATTGAAAAATAAAGACATACATCAAACTTATAGGGCTCTAATTTCGTAGACCAGGCGCAACTGCCTGCGCCGGCCTTCGCCGCGCGGACTGGGTGTGACCTGCGCACTTTGCAAGTTTCCTGCAGTGCCAAGAGAGGCGCACTCATGGCGCACAGGGGCGCAGAGGTTGCGCGTCCACGCCCACGTCTCTGCCTCTCCACGCATATCCAGAGAGGGAGGAGAATAGACGTGAGTGGAATTAACACAGCTGATCGCCGTCTTCACCAATCAAATGAGCGCCTCTCCTCGCCTTTAAATGCGCTGCGGACAGACAGTTACACCACAGCTGGCTTATCCATTCATAATACTTGTGATCCACCTGCATTCCTGGTTTGTCATCGCCAAATAGCAGAGCCTTTAGTGATACTGTATACTCTCCTGGTGTCTCCTCCTCATCCTCCTTGCAATGATGTACTCCATCTTTTTAGATCACGTTAAAAATAAAGACTAAAATAGAGGAATATGGGAAATCACAGGTAAATCCTGAGTGACAGACATTTATTTTCTCTCATTTTTCTTCGTCTTTTTTCTCCCTCTTTTCTTTGAATTTAATGAAATGAGAGAAGCCAGATATATACTCAGTATCAGATGTTAAGGGTGTTTATTGTTGACTTGTAAAATGTGCATCAAACTTCCAGCTGCCGTCAGGTTAAGTTTCCATTATGACAAACGGCTTTAATCCAACATCAGATTTGACGGGACAATTAATATAGATATAATCAGTGGCGATTGCTCTAAGACTGCAAGGGAAGCTCAACTTCCCCTAAAATGTCCCCCAAAAAAGTGGTGATATGTCCTGCTGTGTGTACATTTCATTGACTAAATATGCGCGAGAATACCTTCATCTTTTGTTCAGAATCAGCTACTTATCACAGGTAACTGGTGGGACTTCCTTCTCGTTCATCCGCAGCGTCTCAGCGCTTCAACACAACCGGACGCTGGCGTCTTCAGACTTCAGCGGTTAAATATAGAGTGGGTTGTTCCACTGGAAACTGGGCCGGTCATTGGATAACGCTGGGCTTTGTCCCGCCCATCGGACGCTCAGCGTCTCTGGGAGTCTATGAGGCAGTGGGCTGGCCTGGACGCTCGGCTTCTGCATGATGATTGGATGATCTGTCTGAGGCCGAATCCTTTTTTGATTGACAGTGAAATGAGCCAATCAGCGATCTTGAAGGCTCACCCTTCACCGGGGTATCTTCTAAGTTTTACATTCAGTTGTTCTGGACTGATTCGGAGGATTTATTGGTCACCAGCGACTTTATCTTTCTTAAAAACGACTAGCGTTGTGTTTGAAGATTCTCTCCTGCCACCTTTTCTTTTCACCAATGAGCAGATGTTGCTGGGGAGCTTCTCTCCCTCTCACTCACACTCACAGCCTGTCAAACAGTAGTCTCACGTAGCAGCTCCAGCTGCTAGCAAGCTGCACGTCATGGCAGATAGTATGAGTGTTGTCAACCAGATTTTGGCGAGGCCATTTGATAGTCTTCCTTACGAAGAGAAAATTAGAGTCAAACAGCAGGGCAGATCAACTCCTAAGATTGATTTAGTGCAAAAGGTGGGGAAAAGTAACAGGGCTTCACAGCATTCCTGGTATGACAAGGTGAACTGGCTCACTGTAAGTGCTGTCACAAATAAAATGTGTTGTCTGGTCAAACGTGGGTTTTGGGGAATAAAATCCCAGGAAAAAGACACCTAGTTGGTACAACAGGGTCACAGATCATTTACATAAATAAATAAATTTATGATGTAGGCGAGAAAAAAAATGAGCTTCCCCTCCTTGACTGAACAGCAGCCGCCACTGATATATACGTATATGCTGGTTCAGACGGTTACATTAAATAGTGATTGCTGTGATTGTTTATTGCATTAAAATGTACTGACACTCTGGAAACCTGCCTCTGAGGCGTGTGCACATGTGCGCTTGTCACCAAATTACAGCTGCGCAGGGTGCGCTCCGCCCTGCGCCGAGGTTAGACCAGGTTGGAGATGGCGTGCTTTCAGCGCACTTTCTGCACTGTTTTTTGGCACGAAATTGTCACTGCGCCACTCGAATCTGTCGGCACCTCCCCCAGGTGCGCCTTCACCTCCCCCCTGGTGTGCCGTCACGCCCATCTCTGCGCAGACGGTCTACCAAATTGTCAAATTGGCAGCGCACGGCGGTGCGCCGCACGAAATTAACACTGCGTGGGGTGCGCCAGGCTTGCGCCCCCTGCGCTGCGCCACGAAATTAGAGCCCATAGTCTCTGAGCAGACAGCTGTTACGTCACTTTAACTGTCATGGTCTCACATTTCTGTTTAATGTTACACTAAACTCATCAGGAACCCAAAATATGAAAATGACCATTCAATAAGTGTCTGAATAAAAGTCATACTAATGTGATTATTTCATCAGTCTGAGGTTTGATCTTGGGCTCAACTTTAAGTATTTTTGAAGAGTTGTCATCAAACCTGTCTCTTCATCCAAGACACTGATTTAGGATTTTGGGAAAGATTTGCTGAAATTGAACATCATGAAGTTTCTTACAGATAAAAAACGAGAGGAAAGACAAAGAGGGAAAAGTTCATGTTCATCAGTGAAATGACTCCTGCTGCTGTTATTAACCTGACCTCACAGCTCCAGATGTTTTCATAACATCAGCTGAGGACGTCTGAACATCATCAAATCAGTAACTCAAACTTTTCTGCTGGACTGAAGAGTCTGACTGCTCACTTCACTCCAGTTACTGACCACAGTCTGACCTCTTTGCCTCTCAGGGACTGTACGTACCTGAGCTGCAGGTTTTAGTTTCTACCCGAGGACGTCCAGGCCTGCTCTGATTTAGACGTCCAACAAAACTGTACACATGTTCACGCCTACTTTCATGTCTTTCCAGAAAACAGTTAGATGATACAAAGTCTGCTGAAGTCTGTTTGTGTTGATATAAGACCCTCAGCTGCCTGTTGTCAGGACCTCTGGGTCCTGGTTCAGGTTTATAAGAGGCCATGTGGTTCAAACATGTGAAAACTCTTCAATCCAAAATTCAGCAGCTAGGATATGATCAACAAACTACTGAGGCCATTCAAACTCCCATCAACAACATGTTCCTCATTAAAGAATTCAAATGTTTCATAAAAATCAGAAACAGCAGAGAGTTCAGTTCACCTGGACCAGAAACAAAGAGCCAAGAAAAGTAGACTGCATCTATACCCCCCTCCAAAAGTCCACTGTGGACCAGTCCAGACTGGAGACAGATTGATCAAGAGGAGAATTATGAAGAGATCATTAAAAAAAGTTTTATTGAACAATCTGACTGTAAAGAACAACCCTGACTTTCTTATTTGTTTTTCCACAGGGTCAAATCATTGGAGTTGTCTTCGCAGTTCCCTCCGTTATTGCTCTTGTTGTTCTCAGATTTTGTCTTTACACCAAAATCAGTAAGTCACAAACATTTTCTGTTTCAGAAATTACAATACAAAGACATATTTCCATAGAATTTGGTGTGAAAATATAAAATTAGAAACAGATTTGAATGTGTGGATGAAAAAGCTTCTTTAAGTCAGAATTCAGACTTTAACCCTTCAAAAACAACAGCAGCTGATGATTGGACGATAGATCTGTCAGTCACACTCTTCACAGACCAATCATATCAGGCCACAGAGTGATGGAGCAGCTTCCACCTCTCTTCCCTGATTCAGTTGTCCAGTTTTTGGCTGTGAAGTTTTAGGAGATTGGAGCTTAATAAGATGATCCGTGTGATTTCAGACATGAATCAGGTCCATCTGCTCTACAAGGTTACAAATTCTGCCCTTAATTCTTAAAAAGTCACTTTTATCATGAAATTCTCCCTCATTTTTCAAATTCTGAATCCTGACCTGGAAGCCCAACTTAAACTCATAATGTCATTTTCAGGGTGAATTTACAGAGAATTTTGACCTTAATCACAGGATCCATGCTCACTTTTTAAGATTTTGACCCACATTCAGGGACCAGGCACCGCCATATCAGAACGGCATAGTAGAAGGACACAGCACCCTCGAGTCTTAATGACTGACGGATAAATTAGGCAGATGTCCTAAGGCTAGGTTTAGGGCAAGTGTTAAGGGAAGGTCTTTTCCTAGTGACCACACTGTCCTCATTGTAGCGCCAAATAAGTAAGAAAATACTTGAAGACCAGCTTCAGCTGTGCCCTTCCGGTATGCCATGCTGATATGGCGGCTCCCAGGCCCTGTAGATGGGTGCCTCTCTAAATTTCTGAGAGTAACTTTGACTTTCTGATTTGAGGAGATGCCTGATTTGAAATCATCCGGTTGGACCAAATGAAATGAAATCATGAATTAAATTGGAGAGAATAAAATGACAAAGATAACTCTTCATGCTTGTAAAAAAAAAAAAATTAAATGTTTTAATGATTTTTAAACATTTCTTCCCTTTAACTCACAGGACAAGCACTCCAAAGAACACCGAGTACAACATATATCATAGTTCAGTAGCAGATATTTGGGTGATAAAGACGCTGAGAGGAGGAGACCCAGAGAGGAAAATGAGACAAGCTGGTGTCAGACAACAAAGTGGATAGCCCAACAAGGCGCCCATGAAGCTGTTGATTATCATGTCAAATATTAACAACTACAAATATGTTTGTTTTTTACTGTTGATTATCATGTAAAATATTAACAACTACAAATATATTTTTTACTGTTGATTATCATGTTAAATACTAATAACTACAAGTATGTTTGTTTTTACTGTTGATTATCATGTCAAATATTAACAACTACAAATATGTTTGTTTTTTACTGTTGATTATCATGTTAAATAGATAACATTTACAAATATATTTTTTTTTACTGTTGATTATCACGTTAAATAGATAACATTTACAAATATGTCCATTTTTTTTTAGAAATTTCCGTTTCTTTGTTGTTTCCTTAAGGCACAGATATAAACATTTCAAGTGTTACATTGGCCTCTTGCTTCCAAAAAAAACAAACAAGGGTAGTACAGTTATGTCAGCTGATATACTTATCCAATATTAACTGGAAAATACTTTCAAAGAAAAGTTTGGATGACTATAATTGTAGAAATATACATATATCATAAAATAATTGGATGAATAAATAGATAAATATTAATAGATAAAAACATTAGGGCTGTCACTTTAGTGCAGTAATTAGATTAATTAATTACACCGCAAATTAATGTGTTATAAAAATGAATCCCAAGATTAATCATAGCACACAAACATTTTGATATTGTCCAGCTGGAGGACCCGTACATGGCAGTGGCACGTCACTTCACACATGCGTCTCTAGTCAAACCAAACAAAGCCCAGGTGACAACAGGAATGGCATATTTAAGACTTAGTCTTATTTTATTTTGGAATGTATTTATCTATATTTGTACTACATTCTTTAATAATGTATCAGGTCTAATTGTTTTGCTGGATGTCCTTGACCCTTTTCTTATTTTGAATTTGATTTATGAAACACACTTGAAGTGTAATTTGAGTTGTCTGATTGAGTTTAGAATTTTCTAGACAAGTTGTCCTGACTTTGGTTTTATTTAGTCACCAATAAAAATGTGGATTTGCAAATTTTCACTTCTTAGTGTATTCATTTGATTAGTCCTGCACTACAATTTTATAATATCCTGGAATTAAAATTCTTTATTTGGGTATTTTAAGCAAATATGAGATTAAAATGTGATTAAATAGATTAATTAATTAAAAATCCGGTAATTAATTAGATTTTTTTTTTAGTCATCTGACAGCACTAAAAAAACAAATTCATACACAAAACCTGTATACATGGATTTATAAACATAAAAGATGACAGGATGGAAAAATCAAGAGACCATGCAGTAATAACTGAAAAATAAAAGAGAATCATCTAAGAAAATACTTATTGATCAGATTTGTTTTGGAAAATATATACATTATAAAAATTACAGTAATAGAGATAAGTAAAGGAGAGGAGAGTAAAAAAATCTCATAAATGATAAAATGACTGGATATTACAATGATCTATTTTATAAATACATAAGTAATAATAGGAATAAATAAGAGTGTAGTCATATTGTATCTAAATAAGTTTAGTGCTTAATATAAGAAAACTAGTTTTTATTTTCCCACTCAAATAAATGGACTGTTTATTTGAATGAAAACACATTTCTATTCTTTTAAAGTTAGCCGTTAGCCACTATGGCTAACAACAGTACAGCTAACAACAGTTAACGGCCATTAGCCATCGGGGCTTAGCTTAGCTTTAGCTGTTAGCTTTAACTACCTTAAGACTGTTGTTTCACATTAAATTATATCACACAGATGAATCTTTAAAAACGTATATGTGACATGAACCTTGTCAAAGACAATCTCTACAGAGTTTTTCCAGGTAAACTTCTGAAGAGAGCAGATTTGGCAGAGTACCACTGAGTAACCATGACGACCACAGGCTAACCAGCATGTCTGTGGAGGATTTCTTCATTCTCTCCCAGTTTCTCAGCAGTGATCCTCGGTCAGGAGGAGATCTAAAAACATGATTTATTATAAGACAAGCTTCAACTGACGTTCTTCTCTCCTCTTTAAAAGAATCAAATGAGTCAATTTCTGATTTAAAAAAATGCAGATATGGAGACTGCATCAGAAGCCGCCATTGTTTTCAAACATGCAGTCACTTCCTGTTGTCATCACATCCACTGCTCCCAGTTTTCTTCCCCGATTGGGCCGTTAAGCATTTAGCCAAGTGAGGACGTGGACAATGGAGGTTGGCAAGACAGAGATGCAGGATTTCAGAATCAGGCAGGCCCGTCTGATCTGCTTATAAAGGCTCTTGCTTTGTCTTTATCCATTCGGTCCCTTTTGGTTATAAAGGCACCTTTGGGCTGAGATCCCTGGCTCTACGTTGGACCTTTTCTCTATCAGCAAACCGAGGAATCTCACCAGACTGTGACAAGGCACAGCGGAGAACTTGCTGAGGACGTGGTGGTGTCGTAGGTACCCAGTAACCCTCTCGATGACCATGTCCTCCTCCTTCACTCTGCTGTTCTTAAACAAACCCCAAAGCAGCTCCTCCACACAATCCACTTTGTTTCCTTTAACTTTCCCCGTCGTTTGTTGGCCCTGACCCGGCTTATTTAATGTGTTGCAGGTAGAGCTGCAGCTATCAACTCTTTTTGTAATCGACTACTCTGTCAAATTTTTGTCAATAAATCAAGTAATCGGGTAACAGTTACTTAGCGCTCACTGCTATTTGTTTTACATTGAATCACTACACATTATTACTATTAGTAACACACAAAACAGAAAAGCCAGGTCACTTAAATAACAACTTATTTTTCTTATTTTGAACATTCTAAACATTAATGGGATCTCAAAATCAAAATATATACTTTTATTTTTACTATGGGCCATATCTTACTTTTTTCAGTATTTTTGTTTAAGTTTGTTTATTTTTATTTTATTTGCATTCATGCTTGTCTCTTTTTGCTAAATTATTGCCTTTACTACTGTGCCATATTGATGATCTTATTTTGCTTACTTTACTTCTCGGACCAAATAATATCATACTTAAATACTAAAATAATTTAACTAGCTAATGTACAGCCTTGACACTGAGCCATAATCAAAGTAGATTATTTACTAGCCCATATCTCAGTTAATGATCACATTAGCTGCTTCTGTTGATATATCATGAGTGTCATCCTGTTGTGTCGCTTTGACGACGCACAGACTGGATGTTTACTGTTGGCGTGCTGCAGCAGTGATGACGTGCTATCATGCTAAGCTACAACTAAGCTACGTGCTAAGCTAACTCTGTGTGACATCAGACACACTGCACTGTGTTTTCTTTTCGTCCCTTCTTGTAGTGACCACACACTTGGGACACTCTCTGCCATTTCATCTGCGGACTCTCTCCTTTCTGTCCCTCTCTTTTCTCTGATTTTACAAGCTGCACAGCAGCAGAGGTAGCAGGCGCGCTGTGCCACAGAAATGACCATCCGTGTCAAACACTGTGCACTGTATAGTTGTCCAGATATATATTTTATATTTATTATTATATATTAAACGAGGCTTTGGGGCACATAATTTGCCGCGAAGATATTTTGTAATCGAATAATCGAGATTATTCAAGGAATCGTTTCAGCTCTAGTTGCAGGCGTTAAATAAAAACAAGAGAATATTCACAGTCAGTTCATTGGTTTGTACATTAACTTCCTCGGAATTTGAGTTTGTATTTGCTTGAATGTTTGAGTTGTTTACAGATAAGTCTAAATAATTGTGGGAACTTGCACTTGACAACTTGAGGTCAAGGGGGACCTCTGCTGGTCGAACACTGACATCATAAAGAGTAAGACAAACTGTCTTAAGGTGACAAAATGAAGTGATACTGTTCTGTCTTTATCTTTTATAAACAATTAGACTTGTCACAATAAAAATACAATGTACATACTTTAGTATAAGAAAATCACATCAGTAACATCCTTTATTTAATCCATCAATTATCAATCCTGGTAACCTGCCAATCACAGTGTCGACATATGGGGACTATTCATGCACAAACACACATAACACGTTCAGGTCCTCTGAATCATCTCCAATACTCTTAAATAATTACTCACAATATTGATCTCAATATTAATATCACAGAAATAAGAGAAATGACAGATCAGCTGTCAACAGTGCTTCAACAACTCATAGGTCGTCAAAACTGTAGCCCTCTGGCAATGAGGACAAAATATTTGTAAAATATGCAAATGAATAAAATCTGAAATCACCACAATGACCAAATTCTTTATGTTCTTAAAAAAATCAGTCATCCATTAAAAGAACAAATACAAACATTTAAAGTAGTTACATATTTTAAATGTTTGGATTTTATAAGGGAAATAAAATAAAGCTTCAAGACATAAATGTTACATAAAATGATCAGTTTCCTGGATAAATCAGAACAAAATAAGTAGTCAAACAATCAAATATACTTCTATACATATTAATGCACATGCATGTATTTTTATATATGGTTATTTTAATTTAAGCAAAAAACATACTGATATCTAAACAAACCAGCACAAACGAAGCACAAATGAACTGCACAATTTTGGGTCCAATGGGAGCAAATGGGAGGCTGGGCGACCTCTGGATGACCCATAAAATAAAATATGATTACTTGAAAACTGTAGCAGCACAAATGACAATTTTTACAGCCCAAACAAAGCACTAATAAAACAGAGTATTTACCCCATATATTGCGTGGGGTGGGGGACAGCTTCATGCAGGTAGCTCAGGCCTACAGCACAAAAAGGGCGGTCAACCCACCCTGGGTAACTCACAACTATCCAGGGTTGACTACTCCCAATAATGGCAGTCAGGATAATCGGTAGCACGACGCAGATTTAAGTCGTCACTACAATGAAGTCATGTCAACTTATCAAGCTGATTGATCCAAATTAACAATTTAAAATTAGCAGCTGGACTAAAATACACCCTCTCTCTTTTTAAAGAAAAGAAAAGCCCTGTGACACAGGCTAAGAGCAGAAAGGTAGTTACTGTAGCGGTGTTATGAAGGGCTTGTGTGTTTGGTACATCTATGGCCAGTCCAACCCTGGTCAAAGCAGAAGTCTGAATTATATAAAAGAGATCTGACTGACAGGAGGAAATACTGTTCTAACTGAACAGGTCGAACATGTTTTTTCCAGATGTGATTTGTCAAGTTCACGCCCACTAAGATGAGTTATAATGAAACCAAAACGGCATAAAGCTCTCAGTGGAGAATCTGCCTCCAACTAACTCAAGCTACATTTGATTATTTTTCTTTTTTTTAAATCTTAACTGAACTGTTTAGGACTTCAAATTGGTCCAGAAGATCATTTGTTGAGCTACAATGAAGTGGACACTCATGATTCTACTCTCATTAAACTTTTCTACTGCCAATGGTCCTCCAAATTCAGGTGAGACTGTTTAATCTAATATTTGAACAGTAAAGGTTCTTCAGCTGTCCAAATCATTTAATAGTTTGAATTTTAGAGAAACAATCTGTTTCTAGAACCAAAATAGTTTTTACTTCATTCATAAAAATGTGTTTCAGTTTGTTAGTATTTTCTACAATTTTCATGTGATCTGTTTCTTTTTAATAACTCTGATCATTTTTCATCTGTGCCTAAAGTCTTACACTCTAATGATCACTTTTGTTTCTTCATGTGGTTTAAACCAAATGCTGTCTCCATGTCACTCTGGTTCATGTTGTGTAAATAACATGTTAAACTGGGATTTTCCATCATTCAGGACTGGATGTCTGCCATGATGTGACAACATCTTCACTGTTTCTACCTGCCTTTACTAATGTTAACTTTGATAACTTTCTAACTTAAATTTTACTGTTCTCCATTTGATAACTGATCATCTTTAATCTCTGCCTAAACTCTAACCCTCCTGTGGGCCTATGTTTCAAAAATTAATCTTATCAGTGTCCAGATCCAAAATGTTATTCCATTTCTTCCCTCCGCTGTATTTATAACCAGAACCCAGCCATCCACACACTTGGCCTCAGTTTAGCAGGGTCCAGGTTTGATCTTTCCCTCCACCCTCTCCTTTGTTGAGTGGACTGTAGTTTAAGGAAAGAGCATCATGTCTGAGTTATGAAGGCGAGCAATCATTAGCACCTGCAGGATGAGATACTGTTTTCACTTAAGGTCGGTTCAATGCAATGATCATGGTGTTGACATTCATGGTGTCATGTAAATGTTAACTTTTTCATGAGTTTGGGAGTGGGAGTGTGATAGAGAAGAGGGGGAAGAGAGGGATGAGAGATGATGGCTTTTCCTCCTTATGAGTTCAGCGTGAGTTGTGGCTGTGATAAAATCTCGTTTACAGTTTCTGTTAAACAAAAGACCTCAAAGAGAATTGGGGAGAATTCCCTGCAGTTAGGGACATTACAATACCAACAAAATAAATACATAACAAATTGACAAAAGTAACTTCAGGGCTGAAAAAAATCTGCCAAAAAGGAACAAGATACATCATCATCTTACTTTGATTTCTCTGTTCCTCTGCTGTATGTTGACAGGCTGTGCCCAGCCCTCAGTACTCTTTCAATCAGCTGTTATTTTGCAAATAAGCCCAGAAGGAACCTGACTTTGGTGTCAGGTTTCAGCACAGAGCACAAGGGGCTGTTTACATGACTCTATTTAAAACAGTTTTCAGTTCGTTTTCACCTCCCGATTACACAAAGTCTAAGGGGCCCGTCCTGTCCTGACCAACAAAAACTGAATAAAGATTATTGAACCTCCAGCTGGAGTCTGACACTTCAAGTTTGTGGTGAAGTTTGAATTAAAGCGACATCACAGGATGTTGTCATCAAAGTGCTGCTAAAACCACTGGAGGATTTACTGCAGAGCAGCTTCAGAGAAAACAGAGCTAACAATCAAGAAGACCACACAACTCAGCTGATGATCTCTCCTAAAAATGTCTGATATGAGCACCACATGGTCAGCAGTGACTGATCTGTTAACTAATAAATATAAAAACACAGGGACAGGTCCGTGTGAGCCTCCATGTTGTTTCTGCTGTTAAAAGACTTCAGTGTTTAAATAAAATGATACAAATATGACATTCTGTAAATTTAAATCTATGGTAAACCCCACTGATTATGTTGCATCATTATAAATGAACTCAGTTTATCAGGTATCATTAAATATACTGTACAGAAGAATTATTTAAGTGGTTTTCTTTAACGTCATTTAGAAGTAAACCTGACAGCTGAACTTCAGTCTCTTCTGTCTGAGTGTTTAATAAAACAGCTGAATCTTAATCTGATCTGTTTCCTTTAGGTTGTTCAGTCTCAGTATAAGTTGGAGAAACTGCCATCCTGCCTGCCCAAGTTGATTTAACTAAAGTTTCAGAGCTGTCCCAGCCCATCATATTTTGGAAGAATGAAAGCGGAGGTATTGTTCATGAGTACTGGTATAATAAAGACAACAATGAAAACCAGGTCCAACGCTTTAAGGGCAGAACATCTCTCTTCTCAAGAGAGGAAATTAAAAAAGGCAACGTTTCACTGAAGATCAGGCACATAACTAAAAATGATACAGGAAAATACACCTGTGAAGTTCATATTGAAGGCAAAATGATCAACAAAGTTTCTCTGTGTAAGTACAGAAAACCAGTTTGATCATCTCATCACTGTGATGTTCTCAAATCTCTCTGCTCTTTATAACACATTTACCCCTGTTTGATCACACTCTATGTCTGAACAGGTGTGACAGAGAAAAGTAAGCTTGAAGACCCTGTGAGTAAACATTGATTTTTATAATTTAACTGTAAAATTCTTCCTCCAGAGTACAGAATTTTAACACCAAATTATATTTTTTTCGGATTTTTCTGCAGACCCAGAGCCCAGAACCAAAGAGCCCAGGTCTAACCACGGTAAGTGTGAACAGTTGATGAAAAATGGAGTTGGAGCGTCAGGGGTTAAATGACATGCTGTGTTGGTTCAGAAACAGTCAGGACGCTTAATTCAGACTTCATCAGGACAAACAGCTTAGAGCAGAGTCAGGAAATATCGTCCCACAGTGGAGCTCAGAGCTGGAGCAGTTTCCAAACAAACAGACACAGAGACATTTTTCATCATTCAGATGTTTGTTAGTACCAAACAGAGCGGGCTGATCTCTGACAGACAGACAGATGTTCAGTGAGCAGAGCAGAAGATCTTCAGTGATCTGATGATTCAGAAACACAAATGTCTGTGAGCCCTCACTCTGATGTCTGTGGCTGCTGTTGATGCTCCACTTTCAGACTGAATCTTCCTCAAAACTGAACTGACTTAATAAAAACATGTAGATGTTCCTGACCTGAAATCTCAGGTTTCTGGCTGATCAGTCCCACTAAAGAGGCTGGTTTACATAAACTCAGTTTATCTGATGTGATAAACAAACTGTTAAGATGATTCATCTGTTTAAAGTGAATTGTTCTCTTATTCTGTTCTCATTTGATTCTGTTGGTTGAAAAAGCAAAATCAACTGAAACTTTTTTTTCATTAAAAGCAAACATGATAAAAGTAGAGGGATTCAGACTCTAATGTCCTCAGAGCCTCGTCATCTGAGACACTGATGGTTTATCTCAGGAAAGATTTACTGAGGTGCTGGTGTGGTGGAGTGGTTCGCAACCAGGCACCCCATGTACTTGATTCTGCCGGTCCAGGTTCCACTGGTCCTGTGACCAGTTTGCAGAGTGTCGTCCCCTACTCTCTCACCCCCTTTCACAAGCTTATCCACCGTCTCTATCCTATCAATAAAGGCACAAAATGCCCAAAAAATATACATCAAAAAAAAAAAAAAGGAAAGATTTACTGAAGTTTTTTAGGATAAAACTGAGAGGAAAAACAAAGAGTAAAAGTTCATGTTCATCAGTAAAATGACATCAGCTGCTGTTATTAACCTGACCTCACAGCTCCAGATGTTTTTATAACATCAGCTGAGGACGTCTGAACATCATCAGATCAGTAACTCAAACTTTTCTGCTGGACTGAAGAGTCTGACTGCTCACTTCACTCCAGTTACTGACCACAGTCTGAGCTCTTTCAGTGGACGTGCACTGAGCTACAGGTTTGAGTTTGTACCTGAGAAAACACTCTGATGATACAAAGTCTTCTGAAATCATTTCAAAGAAGGACCCACCTACATGTGGTCAGAACCTCAGGGTCCTGGTTCAGGTTTAAAAGAGGCCACGTGGTTCAAACATGTGAAAACTCTTCAGACAAACCAAAATTCAGCAGCTAGGATATGATCAACAAACTACTGAGGCCATTCAAACTACATTAACAACATGTTCCTCATTAAAGAATTCAAATGTTTCATAAAAATCAGAAACAGCAGAGAGTTCAGTTCACCTGGACCAGAAACAAAGAGCCAAGAAAAGTAGACTGCATCTACACCCCCCTCCAAAAGTCCACTGTGGACCAGTCCAGACTGGAGACAGTTTGATCAAGAGGAGAATTAAGAAGAGATCATTAAAAAAGTTTGATTGAACAATCTGACTGTAGAACAACTCTGACTTTGTCTCCCTGTTTGTTTTTCCACAGGGTCAAACTGCTGGAGTTGTCATCGGAGTTCTTGCTCTTGCTGCTGCTCTCACTGGTGGTGCTGTTTTTCTTTACAAAAGACGCAGTAAGTCACAAACATTTTCTGTGTTTCTTAAATTGCAATACAAAGATATACTTTCATAGAATCTGGCGTGAAAATGTAAATTTATAAACAGATTAAAATGTGGGAATCTACAAGCCTCTTTAAGTCAGAATTCAGACTTTAATCTCTGGATTCTTACTTCAGTTCAGGAGACACGAGAAAGATTTAAGAATTCTGATAGAAATTCTCAGAATTCCTCTTAATAACAGAAGACCAAGGCTTTGTCCTCAGAATTCTGACTTTAATCTCAGAAATTTCAACTTGCATCTCAGAATTTTGATCTCAGAATTCTATTTTAAACGTCAGTTTAGAATCTTGATTTTAATATCTGAGTACAATCTTCTGTTCAAGATTCAGACTTGAATCTCCGTATCATATCTTTAGTCTCAGATTTCTGACTTCAGTGTCACACAGACACACTCTCACACACCAACGTACATGTGCACACATGCAAACACACACACACACACACACATACATCACCAAAATTGTAGGACGCATGATTATGCAGTTTAATGGCTGAATTCTATAATGTGGTTATAATGGGAGTCAGTAGGGAGAGAACCTTAAAATCTGATACAGTGCAAAAAATAATAACACACTAAAGCAAATATTTTTACTTATCTCTGACATATCCAAGACTGTGCTAGTACATTTAAAGTTTCCAGCCTCTAATCATTTTATTATTGAAAATCTGTCATTTTGATTTTTTTTTTCAACCAAATCAGTGACACTTCCCTGAAACTGCCATTTCAAGTTTTAACATTCATATCTGAAAAAAAACTTTTTAAATAGCTTTGATCAGAGATGAGTATGATGAAGAGAGCTGAGTAAAAAAGTTGAAAATACATCTTTTCTGTTTGACTGCAGCCAAAGTTGTGGCTATTAAACAAACAATGTAGGTTTTTTCAGGACCCAAGGGTTAAGCCTCAAAACTGTCACTTTTTTCTTGAAATTCTGCCTACATTTTCTGAATTCTAATACTTTTCTCTTAAATTGACAGTAGTGTTAAATTTTGGATTTAAACCTGACTCAAATCTCAAGATTTTGAGGATCCATGTAAGAATTCTTGATTCAAACTCATAATTATCACTTTGACTGAGTTTAATCCAAGAAGGGTGACAATAATATTAGCATTTTGTTTTAATGTACAGTTATTTCTGAAGTATTTTGTTTCTTTTAATATCTGACTTCCCTCAATATTTTGACGTAAATCAAAATCTCAAAGTTAATTTGACTGAATTGAATTCTGACTTTTCTTTCTGAATTCTAATTTCTTTTTCAAGTTTCTGACTTTAATCTCTGTTGTTTTTTTTAATTTTGGGATTAAAAATGGAAATGTCCTATCTCAGAATGGTAATCTTATGTCAGATTTCTTAAGTCAACTTTCAGGGTTCTGACTTTCATTTGAGAATTTTCATTACATTTTTGAGTCCCGATTTTTTGAAGGCTGCTGATATTTATCCTGAAATTTTCAGAATTTCAACCTTTTTTCAGAATTGTGAGTCCAATCTCAGAATACCAGCCCTTATTTTAAAACATGACCTTAATTTTGGGTTGAAATCTTGAGAATCTGGTCTCTACATACAACTTATAACTAAAATACCAGGTTTATGTTTTTATCTCTCGGATGTCAGACTTTAATTTCAGGTTTTTGACTTGTCCCTGACAATCCCTCATTTAGATCATTGTTAAAATCAGACTTCATCGTGCTTTGATAGTTTAGGGCCTTAAAACTTGGAAACATGATTTTTATTATCGTAATCTAAAATGTGATTTTGTTATTGCCCTTTTTGAAAACTGCTGAAATACCTCTGAGGCCTGACCATCAGGGCCTACTCATTAAAAATTGTTTTATTCTCTGGTGATTAAATACTCACATTACGACTTTTTTTCTTCTGTCTTGTTTCTTTCAAGACAAATCTGTAAATTTCAGGTCACACAGTTCATGTCTAAATAAAGATGACATGATTTTTAATTTAGAAACTCAGTTATGGCCCTAAAGCTGTGGGATCAGCCTCCAGAGAAGAGGTGTCATTTCATTATAGGACTGGGCAATTAAATGGAAAATAATCTAAATCAATTTTAGACCCTCTTTCGCTAAAAGCTAGGATGTGCTGCCAACATGGAGGAGACAAGTGCCAATCAAATCAGAGGACCTGGTAATCAAACAAAAATACCGTCTGGAATTCAAGACTTTTTCAGACTTTTTTAAGGCCATTTGAAATCAAATTTAAGACCAAGTCGACAACGAACCACAATTGAAACAAACAAAACAAACAAACAAAAACACCACATGAATTACCGGGGTTAGAGGCAATTTTAATCCTTTGTTTGTTTTAAATAAAACATCATGTTAATCTTTTTTTAATTATGTTTTTAAAACTTTATGCCTATTTTGCCCCCATTCATCTTTTTTGGCCACTGTAAGAATCACTTTTGCAATTTTTACATGGTTTTTGAAATTTGATTTTAAATTTAATTCCCATTTTTACTGCCATCATCAATCTTCCTAAGCCACTGTTGGATTTTTTTTTTGCCAGTTTTTCCCCATTTCTTTTTTCTCTCCAGGCACTGTAGGTAGAACCAAGACATGCGTCTGCTCTAAAAAATCCTGGTGCAACCACATCACCGTTTCGTTAGTTTCGCTATCCGCTTGTTAAGTGGTGACGTCACTAAACTGTTTCCGGGTCCAAGCCGCCTTTGAATCTCGCATCCTCAATATGCCGCAGTGCTGTGTGCCGAGATGTTTCAACAGGACGGAGACGAAAAAGGACAGTAATTTGTCCTTTTACAGGTTTCCATGCGACCAGAGGGTAACTAAGAAATGGCTGAAGTTGATTAGGTGAGTAAAAATATTTAAATGACTGAAGAAAGTTACCGATTTAAAGTTAGCCTAAAGCTAACCTGTCTTTATGCTGTATAGCTACCGATGTATCATATTTATTCTATGGAGAAAGCAAACTTTCGAAATTCTTAGCAATTCAGTATGAAGGACGTTACCGGATTGTGGACTTAATGACCATACATATAAATCTGGTAACAGTTTACTTTTATTCAGAAAGGATAGGCGAAGAGCTGCTACCTGAGTGTGCTAACCCCGGTTAGCTAACCAAATAGCAACGCGTCAAAACAATCAGAGTTTCAGTCCATTGCCCTAATCTAAAAACAAGATACTGGAAACATCAAGCCCATATCCGGGTTGTATTCTTCCACGTGGTGATCTTATCCAACAACTGCATATGAAATGATATCCATGGTGTGCATCTGTAAATAATAGCAATCACTTGCTCTGTTTACAGGCGTGAAAACTTCACACCAACCTGCAACTCTCGGGTATGCAGCTGGCATTTCCCCCATGGCAAAGCTGCAGGGCCATCAAGGTTTGCCTGGAATGAGGGAAAGGCTTTTGAGTTTCCCGAAGATGGAACTCAACAGGCTAAGAAAAAGAAGGCAGCAGGTCCCAGTGCTGCTGAGGCAGACATACCCATGGAGCAGCCACAAACAGAGGAGACATCCAGGATAGCAAAAACAGCTGAAATTCTGCAGATTGAAAATGATATGCTAAGACATGAAAATGAGAAACTAAAGAAACAATTAGAGAAACAGAAACAAACCTTTTCATTTGACCAAATTTCTTCCAATCCTGAAAAAGTTCAGTATTACACTGGATTGCCTGATGCTGCCACTGTCCTGTTTTTGGAATCTCTTCTTTCTAAATTTGAGCTACAGTATCACTCTGATTGGACTGTCCAAATTTTGCCTCTTATTGATCAGTTGTTTATGACATTGATGAAATTAACACTAAATTTCGGCCATGTAGACCTTGCCACCCGATTTAATTGTAGCACAGCCACAGTGACAAACATATTCACCACCATAACCTGTGCGCTGTATGATATCCTCTATGTTGGCATGCTGGAGAACAACATCCCATCCACAGCCAAGAACCAAGAGTCCCTGCCAGAGTGCTTCAAGCCCTTCCCAAACTGCAGGATAGTGCTGGACTGCACAGAGGTTGCTGTCTCCAACACCGAGAGACTGGACACCCAGAGCCACCTCTACAGCCAATACAAAGGGCGGACCACGCTGAAGGCGCTCATCAGTGTTGCTCCAAATGGAGTTATAACCTTCAGCAGTGACCTGTACGGTGGGAGCACCTCTGACAAAGCTATTACAGCTGACTCGGGACTCCTCCGACATCTACAGCCAGGTGATATGGTGATGGCAGACAAGGGCTTCACAATTAGAGATATCTTGCCAGAAGGAGTTTTATTAAATATCCCCTCTTTTCTTGTCAATGGACAGTTCACACAACAGGAAGTTAATCACAACAGGCAGATCTCAAGTGCCAGAATCCATCCAGAGAATTAAATTATATAACATTCTGCAACATATCCCCTATCAATACCGAAAAAATGCAAACAAAATTCTTAAAGTGTGTGTGTGTCTTACAAATCTGCAAACCCCCATTCTCAGAGAAATTGTATGAAATATTTATAAATTAGAACCTCACAGCCTCTTTAGTATCTGCTCCAAGTATTATCTGCCTCTTGTAAATGTTTGTAAATAGTTGTAAATATTTCATTTCTGATTAAGTGTAGTGTTCCCATGAGTCCTGAAAGACCTGGTAAATGATTGACCAATTTTCTGTCATGGGAAAGGAAAAAAAGTTAAATGTCCTGAAAATGTTTAATTTTTCCTGTAATATTGTTTATCCTCCCTCTGTTTCTTTCATTGACAGTGAAAGCAAATGGGTTAAAAAATGTGTCATGCCTCTGGCCAATCAAGTTTGTTGTTGTACCACTCTGTTCATGCGATTGTGCTTTATTGTACATTTTGTTCAATTTATTGATTATTCACGGTGTAATAAAACATCAATACACCAAAATATGGCAGCACTTCATGACTTGATACTGTTTATGTTGAAAGGGCTGTATCACAATTTGCACTTTATTATAATTTATGAGTTTGTGACACGTGTCATAAAGATTAAACTTTGGTTTTGTGTCAACCCTTGTATAGAGTACATCTACATACAAGGGTTGACACAAAACTGTTATCTTTTTGTGATCAAGTTTTTTAACTTGACCTTGCATACATATTGGTTCACAAAACAACAGTTTAATAATAATGATATATTTTAGGTATTTGTTGTTTACTTATAATGTAAAGAGGATAAGAAAATTGTTGCATTTCAATAACTATACAAATTAAAACATGTAAAATTGGTCTTCATGGGAAAATAATTTATTAAATTTCATATGTAAACTGCAATCATAGATAAATATTAAGGGAGAACTGTAAACATTACGTACTGTTTAACAGCAATTAAATGTAAATAAAATGTAAAGTGCTAGTCAGCTCTAACAGATATGACAGAACAAGGCAGAAAAAACTTGAACATTCACAATAATAGGTAGCACAGCATGGATTAAGATTTTCAGAGGTTTAAAATAACTAAAGAAATAGACTTTTAAAAAAACAGTATGAACTGGCATAACATGGATAAAAAACGTACTTCAAGCAACAGTATTTAAAGTAATTAATGTTAAAACATCAATTTAACTGATTCTAATGAGCACATGAACAACTGCTAGTCAACTATTTACAGATTCAAAATGTGTCTAAGAAAGCTGTCTCTATAAAAAGTTTCAAGTGTGCCAATGTTGCTGGCCCATGCTGGGTCTTTCTCCACAGCCAAGATGACCAGGTCAAGGGGGGTCCAGACCAGCAGGTGGCAGCTTTGAGCACCTGTAAGGTAAAGGTTGCCCTGTATTTGATGCCAGTAGTTATGTGTCTGCTTCAGACTGAGGGAGCCAGTGCCCTCATCCTTCTGTAGAAAGAAGTCTTTTTTTTCTGCTGCCTCCAAGATGGTCCCAGATCTGGCTGACCATGGGCATTTTACCTCCACAATGCAGTCAGGTGAGATCATTCCATCGGGAGATCCACCAAGCAGGCCACTTTCTGACAAAAACAGCCCACTGTCTTCGATGACAACACCTTTTTCACTTCATGAAGTATTCCCCACTCACAAGCCTTAAAGACAGATCAAGAGATTGAGTACATGTTATATTTGAGTATTTATTGATGTATTTAGTTATTGATTTATTTTTAGTGCTGTCAGACGATTAAAAAAACTAATCTAATTAATCACCAGATTTATAATTAATCTTATTAATCACATTTTAATCTCATATCTGCTTAAAGTACCCAAATAAAGAACTTGAATTCTAGGATATTATAAAATTGTAGTGCATGACTAATCAAATGAATACACTAAGAAGTGAAGATTTGTAAATCCACATTTTTATTGGTGATTGAATAAAACCAAAGTCAGGGCAACTTGTCCAGAAAATTCTAAGCTCAATCAGGCAACTCAAATTACACTTTAAGTGTGTTTCATAAATCAAATTCAGAATAAGAAAAAGGTCGAGGACATCCAGCAAAACAATTAGGACTGATGCATTATTAAAGAATGTCGTACAAATATAGATAAATAAATTCAAAAATAAAATCAGACTAAGTCTTAAATATGCCATTCCTGTTGTCACCTGGGCTTTGTTTGGTTTGACTAGAGATGCATGTGTGAAGTGACGTGCCACTGCCATGTACGCGTCCTCCAGCTGGACAATATCAAAATGTTTGTGTGCTATGATTAATCTTGCGATTCATTTTTGACGCATTAATTTGCTGTGTAATTAATTAATCTAATTAATGTACTAAAGGGACAGCCTTATTTATTTTTAATTGATAATTGAAAATATATGAATAAATAATGACTTATTTGGGGGAAAGGAAAGAAATAAATATTAACATATAAAAATGCCAAATTGTAGTCTTAGGTTAAGTTCCACCTGCTGTCCCCTGACATGTTGGTGATACAACCCCCAACAGGCAGACACCAGAAAAAATTAACTGTACTTTACCAAATAAAATGCACAGAAAACTTGGATTCATTTTTAAAAACAACTTACTACTCACTTTAGACCCTTCATTCATGCTATACTGGCCAAGCAGGGTTTTAAACAGGGAAGGAGGGGCCGACTTTCGCCTGACTGCTGCCAAGACTGCACCAAACTTGCTGGCTGTGATGCAGTTCTTGCGATAGGCTGACCTGTAAAAACAAGTCAAAATAAGACCCTGTCATATTTTTTTTCATCACTTCCAAGTCAAAATAATTTTTTTTTCCAATTGACCTGTTATGAATCACCTTGGTCACTCTCTTACCATATTGGATTTTTTGTCTGTCCAACCGTGGCTCTCTCAATCTGCTGTTTCTCCTGTTCAGAAACAGCAAGTGAGCCAAGCACAAAGCTGACCTTATCCTCTGCTTGGTCAAACTCTGGGGAGGCAACCAGTCCATCAAAAGTTTTGATAGGGAGAGTCTGTAAAAAAAGATACACACACAATGTCAGATTGCTGTTTAACTCTATCACCAGTTTGACTCCCCTAATGAAGAGTTAGGGAAATGATGGAGATGTTGGCATAGATATATTGAAAAACTTACCAATCTTTATTGTTGCATGATTTTGGATTGTATGATTGTGATGTTCAAAGAAAAACAGTTAAGCTGTACCTGAGGTTTTTCGGGGCTGAGGATCCAACCCATCCCTGTAAAACGGCCAAGGTTTGCCAATGACGCCATGGCCCATTCTTTATCCTCCTGTGTGACTGGTCTTTTGATTCCAGCTGAAACAACAGTTGTGAAATCATTTAAGTAATGATATTTGAAATTTTCATAAAATGCAAGATTTTTGTAGCACTATTCATTTATAACACAGATTAAGTGCAATTCACAAAAAAAAAAAAACAATAGAAAAAAATGACAGCAGATTTGATTAAAAACTAACCTTGTGTTGTGGATAGAGCTATCTCAGACACTCTCTTTTCCGTGATGTTGTCCGTTTTTGGTGTCTTTGCTCTTCTCCATTTGCACTCAACATCTGTTCTGGATACATTCTTCTCCACCCAGATCAGCAAAGCAGCCATATGATGGCACTTGTCCCTTCCAATTGGGCACTCACAACTGCTGTACCTCACCTGCTGATTCTCTACATGCACCTGCACTCAAAAGATTTGCCCTCATCCTAACAACCTTATATGACATTTCCTGTGCTGTGTTGATATCATCTTATTAATATTTCTGTAACAAGGCAAGGGGTAGAAGATCAGTGAATTAGATGTTAACCCCATGGATAGGTAACTTTCAGATTTATAAGTAATTATACACCTCTAAAAACAAGTATTAAATTTGGCAATTCACTGGTAAGCATATGGGTTGTTTCAATTTGCAAATATTCCCAAATAATTAAAAAAAAATCAGGAATATAGTATTCAATATTGTTCTAAATTAAGAAGGCCACAGACAGCAGTGATTTACACTTTTGTAAATGACACCTAACAAAGATCAGAGCAGTGTTAGGCAAAAGACTACGCTGAACAGATGGTAATGTCATTTACTCAAAAGCTCAAAAGGTGTTGAAACACACTGGCTTCTTTAGCTGTAAGTTTGTTGACTTTAACTGAAGCGGAGTTACATCGCGTCAGTATTGGTGGCCGTCATTATATTAAAGTACCTACAACCTACGAGCCTGCACCTAAGCCAGTAAACTCATAATATGAAGGCTTGGTATCAATCCTTACTGACTTCTTTTGTCTTCAAATAAGTTTTTATAGACACCAGATTTTAGCTTCATTCAAGAAACCTGGCTTACTAGCTAACACCTAACTCACCTCAACTTTGTACTCTCTCTTCTTCATTGAGGCTTGAACGCTACCCTTAATCATTCCTCCAGGGAGGACAGAAACACTCACAACTCTGTTAGAGTCAAAAGAATTCAGCCCTTTTTTGACCCTGATCGACGCATCGGCGAAAAAAGAAGTGATAGTAAAGAGATTGACCGGTTCCGCCATTGTTTTCCGATGTAAACAATGAAGAGCGCGAAGGAGTTTGGACCCGGAAATGGGTGAAACGTCACGAATGACGTAGGACTTAACAACCGGATTGTGATTCACGATGTTGCCATGAGAGTAAATTAGCGAATTATTTTTGAAAAATAGATAAATGTTACTAAATATTTTTTTAGTTCAAACTAACATAAATCTTACTAATGTGTTCAAATTTTTAAGACTTTTGAAAATTAGATTGAAGACATTTTAATGCCAATTAAGGCCTTATTTTTAGAATAATAAATTCAATGCCTTTTAAGACTTTTCAAGGATCCGCAGGAACCCTGAATATCTCCCAGCCCTCCTTCATCCACGGACGGGTCCAAAAAAGTTCCTCACAGCTTGATGAGACATAGATCCTGACTGTGAATATATTCCTCACAGAAGGATGACAAAATCACTGATTAAAAAACATCCTGTTGGACTGAAAGAAAGGAAACAAGTGAATCTAATCTGAGAGAATAAAAACTCCAGCGTTTGAGCTTGTCAGAAACAAAAATAAATCTATTTCTCATTTAAGGGTTTTAAACTTTTCTCTCTTAAACTTTCACACAAGGACCCAATAACAATGGAGATCAAGCTGCTAAAAAGGATGGACAAGAGATGTATCCAATTGGAGGAGGAAGGAAAGGAAGAGGAGGAGGAGTTGATGAGGTTTCAGGGGAACCTGGTGAGAACAGTCCCATGGTTGCCGATTAAACCAGCCTGCCAATATATCAGTCGACCCTGTTTAACAGTGCACAGATCTGGGGTTTTTTGTTATACGTGGATGTGATTTTGCCAGAATGGGGGGGTTGACTAGTTTTTCTAAAACCTTCCTATGTGGGAACACAGCTTAAAGCTGCTCGGACAAATTCCACACGCCATGTTGAGCTCCTGCAGACCAGAATCTTCTACATCACTGTTGACTGATACTTCTGCATCCATGTAAACAAATGTCTTTTTTGTAACTTTTCTGCTACAAACATAAGTTGAAAATTATCCTGTGAAGCTTTGCACTGAATCTTAAAGGTCAACTTATGTGTAAATGAAGAAAATTGTTTTTAATGCCTTCAAACATTGAAATATGAAAGTGTAAACGTACTGTGTGTCTCTTAAGATAAAAAAGAAGTACCTGTTTAATTTTTAACAGGAATGCTGGTGAATATGAACATTTTTTTTTGTTTTTCAGTATTTTTGAAGTAAATGTGAATATTTGGTACAAATTTGCCTTAGCTTGTCTTCCATTCATCTATTATCTTTCACTCATCCATCCATCACATGTATAATATTATAAAACTTTGACAAGAAGAGAAACAGAATCACACAGATTTCCAGCTGAAGAAAATGAAGTTCACCAGCAGAGGGCTCCACAGAACAACTGAGCTGGGTAAGTTTACTAATGGCTTCTGATTGAGGAGCACGTGGTTTTGGTGGGGAGTCAGAAAATGATTAGCCTGAAAGATGATGAACATATTAACTTTAAACTTTTGGTGAAAACAAACCAAACAGCAGCCACATTGTTTGGTACATTACAGGATACAATGTATAAAGGTTGCTGTCAACTTCACAGTAACTTCGTGCAACAAAGTGCCAGTAAGTTACTGTAAATGCCTTTACAGCAGCAATACCCTACTTCAGTTGACCATGATTGCTGTATTTTCAATAAAAGGTTAATTACTGTATTTTAATTTAAAGCATCGTTACTTAATTTTAATTACAGCAAAACTGCTGTATTTTCTTTATTTTGAATTTTAAAATGCATTATAAATTTCAGTGAACTTGCTGTATTTAACATCAGATGACAATATCATTAACTATTCACTGGTCATTTATCAGAAATATATCATTTTGCCTGCCCCAAAAAAATCCCATACATTTTGATCCAATGAAATACATTTAACCAAACATCTGTTTCACCCAAAATTACGAAGCAGTTTATATGGGCAAAATTACATTTTCTCCTTACCCATTGCCCTTTTCAGTAATTTGCTGTGTATACGTTATACAATGTACCTGTTTATTTTACTGTAAAATACTGTTAGTTTACAGAAATCAGTTTGTTTTCCTGCAAAACAATGCCATTTACAGTTGTTTTTATACATTGTACACAGTAGTTAGCTGTAGATATTAAAGTGGACCCCTTATGCAAGAAAACACTTGGAGGCTTTTTAACACATTTTTGGGCATTTGGCCTTCCTCCCAGCCCACAAAATGAGAGAGTAGACAACAAAACCTGTATTTAGGAGGCTGCATGAATGTAAACTCGTGATATTTGGTGAGCTGTTGAGTCTGTGGATATACTGTTATGTAACAGTATATTTTCATTTGCATACCTTACCTAATTTATCTTCATGAGTAAATATTGTTAAGTAAATTGTGGCTTTGTGGAAGTTGTTGACCTTTCATCTAGCGTTGTTTGGAACTTTGGGCTGCTACATGAACCACACAACCTTCTGACCCCTCATGACGCAGCTCTTTCCACAACTCTGGCAGGAACCAGGAAAAGAGTGTTGACAGGACAAATCAAAACAGCTGCAGTAGATGGAGGAGTTTATTTGATTGTAAGAAGAGAAAAACAAACTCAAATGTGCATCTAAACATTTGAAAATGTTCTCCATAAACATCAGTGTTCTGTAGATTACCTGTTCAAAAATGATCACAAGCAGGGCTCTCACACTGCTGTTGGAAACAGAGCTAAAACTCTGCATTTGTCTTTCTATGGTGTGATTGTCCTGCTGGTATTGACGCTACTTAAAATTCATTTCTATGAGCTTCAGTGTGCCTCTAAACTCTTAAGTCAATTCTGCTAAAGGGTCAAGGGTGACCTCTGCTGGCCAAACACTGGTATTGTAAAGAAGGAGACAAACTGTCAAATAAAAGTGAACAAAGAAACAATGCTTTGCTGTCATAATTTTTTAATAAAGCATAATTCAGCTCTTCATCAAACTAAAAATGACTGGTCACTGACAACCCACTCACAATATTGATCTCAATCTTATATCACAGTAATAAGGGAAATATCAGATCTGTTATCAACAGAGCTTCTACAACTGACAGCACATCGTTGTCACTTGAGTTGAAATTGTTCTTATTTAGTTCAGTTTTAGGAGGAAAAGTTAAACACTGTAAAGCTGTTTTAATCTGTGAGTGGGTTAAAGGTTTAGTCAGCGATGTGGGAGAAAACAAGTGGAGAGGTTGTTTATAAACAAATTTAGACCCCTGAACGCTGATAGACGTGCATCGTCATGGAAACGGCCGAAGAAACTGTGCTGATCAACGTAGCTAAGGTAACCCTGACTCGTCAAACAACTCGACTGACTATATTGGTAACATCACAACAACAGTACATTCTGGCAGATTAGACAATAAGATGAATGCCTGATGGCTGTTACTGTTATGAGAAGCACCACAAAGCTAATGTTGCTCACCTATCCAGCAGAAAGACGGAGACATCCGCGTCTGTTTTCAGGTCTTTCAATGGGCGGAGTTCCCTCCACCGTCGGAAAGCAACACCAAAGTTGACCTAGCTCTTCGCTCTTTCATGGTCATAGCCCTTCTTTTTCACTTTTCACTCCTCTGACCTTTTTCTTTTGGGCTGTTTTTCAGCCATTGCTACCGCACATATTGTATCTCTCTCTCTCTCCAACTGCGCTCGCTATGCAACCTAATACTCCCCCTCCCCCCTCTGTCTGATCTGCGCATAAGTATGATCGCCCCCTGGATGTGGGGGGGTGTACCCTGTTTTGGTAACTCGGCCCGAGCCCCAGTATTTACCTGTTGAAATTCAGAGCCAAGACTGTGTTGTGAAACAGGATTTTTTTTTTCAACATGCTGCCAGTGGGGACATCTTGTGGACAGAGAGGAGAAATACGGTGAATTTGATGAATACTGCTTTAGATTAGAAGATTAGAAATCGCTGACTACACCTTAAATTTAAAGGCTTTTGGTGGCACCAAGTCAAGTATATCATACAAAGTCCAGCAATGCAGCCTCCTGGCAATGAGGACAAAATAAATGTAGAATATGGAACTGTATAAACTCTGAAATTACCAAAATTACAGAATACTTTATGCACCTCCTGTAGAACATTTTAAAAAGTGAAGGGAAACACAAATTAAATTTCAAGACATAAATGTTATCACACACATCTGTCTTCTGCAGATATTTACAGCACATATGTCAGCCATACACATTTTTCTTTCTTTTCTTACTTTAGTTAAAATGTCTATCTGAATGTAGGCATGTATCACAACACTCTCCCTGACTTTCACTGAATGTGTGGTGTATACAGACCTGATCAAAATCTTAAGACCAGTTGAAAAATTGTTAGAATATGCATTTTGCACATTTGGATCTTAATGAGGTTTTAAACAGAGCTACAATACGTAAATGCAAGAAGGGGGAGTGTGACAAAAAGCACTTTGAAAAAGTAATTTATTGAAAACAACAAGTAAACTGAAATAGGCTGTTTATCAGCTGATCAAAAGTTTAAGACCATCGCTCAAAAAATTACAAAAAACTCTCCAAACCAGAACAAACATTTTTCTCAGCAGGACTCAGTAATGAGCAGCTCCACTGTTCTAGTTATTCACTTTAAAAATTGGTTTGGGCATGCTTGATGTGAGTGTTTTCAGGAGGCTTTCGGGAACATTGCTCCAAGTGGTGAAGATGGCTTCATGAAGGGCATCAACCGTCTGGAACTGACAGCCATTTTTATAAACTTCCCTTGTCATCCATCCCCAAATGTTCTCTATGGGATTTAAATCAGGGGAACATGCGGGATGGTCCAAAAGAGTGATGTTATTCTCCCTGAAGAAGTCCTTGGTCAAGCGAGCATTGTGAACTGCAGCGTTGTCCTGTTGAAAAACCCAGCTGTTACCACACAGACGAGGGCCCTCAGTCATGAGGGATGCCCGCTGCAACATCTGCACGTAACCAGCCGCCGTTTGACGACCCTGCACCACCTGAAGCTCCAGTGTTCCACTGAATGAAAAAGCACCCAGATCATGATGGACCCCCTCCACTGTGCAGGGTAGAAAACATCTCAGGTGGCATCTCTTTGTCATGCCAGTAATGTTGAGGCAATCTGGACCATCAAGGTTACATTTTTTTCAGCATCTGTCACACTCCCCCTTCTTACTTTTGCATATTGTAGCTCTACTTAAAACCTCATTAAGGTCCAAATGTGCAAAATGCATATTCTAGCAATTTTTAATTGGTCTTCAAGATTTTGATCAGGTCTGTATTTAAATTGGCATTTAATTAATTAAAATAAAATGTTAATTAAAATAAATTGTTATTAAAATAAATAACTAAATATTTGGTATTTTTGATTAGAACTGAAGTTAATTAAATGACTTCAAGGATAAATCTGAATATGAATCTGTCTTGTTTTTTATAGCAGCTTTTGGGAGAAGACATTTATGTCCTCTGATTACCTCAAAGGGTAAAACATTACAGATATGGCACTGCAAAAAATAAACAGCATCAAAATGTTTTTTTTTACTAATCTCATGTATATCTAAGCCTGATCTTTGAAAAAAAATCTGCAGCCCTCCAACATTTTCGTTGACAATGCATGAAAATCAGTTTTGTTACTAATCTTATGTATACCTAAACCTAGTCTTTGAAAAACATTGTCAACCCTCCAACATTTGTTAAATTATTAATATCTCTATTTTGTGTTGTTTCATGAATTTTTTTTATCATGTATTCATATTGGAATAATAAAGGGTTAACATAAAATAATTAACTATTTGGTATTTTTGGTTAGAACTGTAGTTGACGGAATGATTTGAGTAAAAAATGGGCAATATGGGCAAAATAAATTTACATAAAAATGTATAAACTCTGAAATCACCAAAATCAAAATGTCTAAATTCTAAAGTACTTCCTGTAGAACAAATACACACACTTTAAAAAGTTTTGATTTTTAATTGTTTTCATTTAATAAGAGACACAAATTTAAGCTTCAATATGTAATTGTTAAAACACACATCTGTTTTCTGCAGATATTTACAGCAATATATTACTCATACTCTCTCTCACACACACACAATATATATATATATATATGTATATGTACAGTGAGGAACACAAGTATTTGAACACCCTGCGATTTGGCAAGTTCTCCCACTTAGAAATTATGGAGGGGTCTGAAATTTACATCATAGGTGCATTTCCACTGTGAGAGACAGAATTAAAAAGAAAATTTCAGGAAATCACATTGCATGATTTTTAAATAATTTATTTGTATCTTATTGCTGCACATAAGTATTTGAACACTTGAAGAAATCATTGTTAATATCTGGTATAGAAGCCTTTGTTTGCAATTACAGAGATCAAACGTTTCCTGTAGTTCTCGACTAGGTTTGCACACACCGCAACATGGATTTTGGCCCGCTCCTCCACACAGATCTTCTCTAGGTCTGTCAGGTTTTGGGGCTGTCGCTGAGCAACACGGAGTTTCAGCTCCCTCCAAAGATTTTCCATTGGATTTAGGTCTGGAGACAGGCTAGGCCACTCCAGAACCTTGATATGCTTCTTATGGAGCTGTGTGCTTTGGGTCATTGTCATGTTGGAAGACCCAGCCACGACCCATCTTCAATGCTCTGACTGAGGGAAGGAGGTTGTTGCTCCAAATCTGGTAATACATGGCCCCATTCATCCTCTCCTTAATACAGTGCAGTTGTCCCGTCCCCTTTGCAGAAAACCCCCAAAGCATGATGTTTCCACCCCCATGCTTCACAGTAGGGAGGGTGTTCTTGGGATGGTATTCATCCTTCTTTTTCCTCCAAACACGGCGAGTGAAGTTCAGACCAAAACGTTCTATTTTGGTCTCATCTGACCACATAACTTTCACCCATGCCTCCTCTGGATCATCCAGATTGTCATTGGCAAACTTTAGACGGGCCTGGAAATGTGCTGACTTGAGCAGGGGAACCTTCTGTGCAATGCATGATTTTAAACCATGACGGCGTAGTGCTCTACCAACAGTAACCTTTGAAACTGTCCCAGCTCTCTTCAGGTCATTGACCAGCTCCTCCCGTGTAGTTCTCGGCTGATTCCTTACCTTTCTTATCATCAGTGATACCCCACGAGGTGAGATCCTGCATGGAGCCCCAGTCCGAGGGAGACTGACAGTCGTGTTTATCCTTTTCCAGTTTCTAACAATTGCTCCAACAGTTGATCTATTTTCACCAAGCTGTTTGGCAATTGCCCCGTGGCCCTTTCCAGCCTTGTGGAGGTCTACAGTTTTGTCTCTGGTGTCTTTTGACAGCTCTTTGGTCTAGCCCATGGTAGTCGTTGGAGTCTGACTGACTGTGGGGTGGACAGGTGTCTTTAACAAGCTCAAACAGGTACTACTGATTTAGATTAATAAGTGGAGAAGAGGTGGATTTTTAAAGGCAGAGGAATAGGTCTTTGAGAGACAGAATTCTTGCTGATTGGCTGGTGTTCAAATACTTATGTGCAGCAATAAAATACAAATAAATTATTTCAAAATCATGCAATGTGATTTCCTGAAATTTTCTTTTTAATTCTGTCTCTTACAGTGGAAATGCACCTATGATGTAAATTTCAGACCCCTCCATAATTTCTAAGTGGGAGAACTTGCCAAATCGCAGGGTGTTCAAATACTTGTGTTCCTCACTGTATATATATATATATATATATATATATACATATATATATATATATATATATCTATATATATATATATATATATATATATATATATATATGTATATGTATATATATATATATGTATATGTATATATATATGTTTTTTTTATTATTTATTTATTTTTTTATTTATTTATTTATTTATTTTTTGCATATCACATATCAACAAAAATCCAGTGAAGCCCAAAATCTTTTAAACATGGAGCAGTAAAGCATGACAACAGAGTAACAATAAAATACATGGTTTGAAGTTAAGACTGAATCAATAGTTTGTTTTTCTCCTCTCCTCTGATTGATGTCTGCAGAAGTTTATCTTCGCATTAACCTCCTACCAGGACGTTCAGGAGCTGTAATTTTAGCCTTTCCTCGAGCTGCAGGAAAACAAAAACAAACAGAAGAAACAGCTTTCAGTTTAAAAGGAGGTTTTGTTGAGGCTTCTTTGTCTCTCAGCTTCACTTCCTGCTTACTGCCAGTGAAACTGTGTTGCTGACGGGACAACCAGCTCTCCTGGTTAGCCACAAACCTTTTTACCAGGAAACTGAAGTAGAGAGCATCAAAATGTGGTATCATAACTGTGTTACCTTTACTGGCTTTGTTTCTTTTGCAACAATATGAAGGGTAGCTAAAACACTATGAATTCAGAAGCTCACAATTCTGCCTTCATAATTTAAATTTAGTTTTCCTGAATAAACTTGAAAGTCAGAATTTGACCTTGATTTCTTTTCCCCAGGAATATGAGATTCAAGCCAGCGTTCAGACTATAGTCCAGGAATTCTGACTTTATCTGTGAATTATGGTGATTTTACCAGTACCCTGACATTTAATCCTAGATCCTGACTTTTCTCCAACTTAAAAAAACAGTTTGTCTTAAAAATAAGATGCCCTAGTCCTTATCTGTATATTGAACTTCCACTCTGTCCTAACTGATTGTGTCCTGTGTGAACGTCAGTGACAAAATCAGAGTAACAGCATAAAAACTCAAGTCTTTGTCCAAACTGCCAATGTTCTGCTGTGTTTTTCTCTCAACTCTACATCTGTATTTTTTCCCATGTTTGTGTTAATTATCCGTTTAACAAAGTTGAGGTAAAAGAGAATTAATCAAATTCTATAATTGGATTTATTAACTTTCACTTTTAGCACTGAAAGACAACCAGCTCACAGCTCACTGTGGATTGAGCCTGAGTCCACTTTCTGTCCAACAAAGAACCAACATCTGTTTCCCCAGCTCTTAAAGCACTCAACATTCTGTTTACAGGAGGAAGCACGGGTGTGGAAACACATTGTCGACTGATGCAGTGTGGACAGCAGGCTCCAGCTGCTGAGCGATGCAACGCAACATCTGCAGCTGTGTTTAGTTTTAGCTCATATTCAGAAAACAGTAAAAATACAACTGGAACACACACACAAAAAAAAAAAACAGCACAACGGCAGTGAAAAATATCAAAACTAGAAAATCATTCAGGGGGCTCAGACCTCCACCAAGCAGCTCTGTTTTGGCAGTGGCCTTTCCACAACCATGTCAAAGATACAACTCTGAATCAACAGATCCAGGATAGAGCTAGGATCAGGACCAAACTCTGAACATACATGGAGGTTGTTATCCTGTATGAGCACAACGAGTTTTGGAAACATGACTTAATAACTTGATTTTACACAAATTAATGAATGTTGTCAAAAGGAAATCCCATCTTAAAATTTTTGTGAAGTCAAACTGGATCAGATCCAGATGAAATTGACTTTGGTGATAGAGACATGGACCCCATATTATCCTGTAGAATTGGAAGACTACAATAAAGTATGAGATCAGTGGCCTCCAGTTTCCCTTGCCTGGGCACAGGGCATCGGAGCTCCGCCCCCTGGAGCTAGGCCTGGGGGCGGAGCTCACCGGTGAGCGCCTGGTAATTATATCACCTTAAAAAATAGTCATTCTGTGTCTTGCACTTCTTTTTGATGAAAATTAGAGGAAGATTATAGTAAAGATAGAACTTTTTTTTTTCAGGTAGAACCTCTTTTTTATTGTAAACATGGGGTAATGTGCGTGAGGAAATCAATATATTTTGTGGAACACTGCGCATATTTCACAGACTTATTTAAACTGGCTGATTAAAATCCACAGCTACGATGAAGTCTCCCCTGGATGAGTCTGCTGATGATGACGTAGGGCTCCGAGGAGTTGTTATACTAACGATAACATAGTTAGCACGCTATTTAGTTAGCTTACCTGCCGTGTGGGGAACAAGCTGATAAAGCCAGATTCCCGTCATAATCACAGTAAATTAGTCAGGGCTAAACTGATCCCCTGCCATCAGAAGGTCCAATTCATCAGTATTGATGACGACAGAGGCTGCGACTGTCAGAAAACTGTTTGCCGGTGCCCGGTACATCTGTGAGGCTGCTTTGGTAGCCAGAATAGCAGAGAGCCTGGTGATCCCTCTGTGTCCAGCAGCAGCGGGACATTGTGCACCGCACAGCAAAATTGAGCATTTACTGTTTATGAGAAATTAAGAATATATCGTCGTAACATCAGCAAAACTCTGGCCAATGTTGAATATTTTGAAAAAGGGCTATAATCGGCCAATGCATTGGTGAGGCCCTAAAAAATTGGCAGAGATAAGATTTTTTTAACATTCTGTCCAACGTTAACTCAGGCTTTTTGCATCAAGACAAGACATGTAAATCACCAAGAGATTCCAATCTTTTTAAAGTTGGGCCATTACCAACATCTCCTGAAAATTTCAGCAGAATCTGTCCAGTAGTTTTTGTGTAATCTTGCAAAAAACAAACAAACATTTGCTGGCAGAATCAAAACCTCTCTGTCAGAGGTCATTAGTGTGAAAGGTTCCAGAAAGCCTGCCGAACACAGGGCACCAACTTCGTCATTTGTAAAAGGTCTCTCTTGTAACTTGACAATCAGGACAATTTAAAACAGCAGCAAACAACCATTAAAAGTCTCCTCTACACATCAAGTTAAAAATAGCTTTGACCTCTGACACTAAAGTGACCAGTGTTCTCACCTCGAGCCCATTGCCTGTAGGTGTAGATGCCCAATAAGAGAATGATGGTGTAGAAGACGAACAGCAGGATGGTGCACACCAGCTTGGGCACAGGAAGAAGAGGAGGAGGCAAGGAAGGAGTAGTAAGAATAAAGGGAGTAGGAGTGAAGTCATCCGAGGGCCGAGCTGTTCGAAAAAACAACCCTGGTTGTTACTCTGAGCAGGTCATTCATCTCTGAATCATAGTGCAACAATGGAATGGATTGCAGGAACCAAGTCCTTAAGGAGTTTCTAGCATTTGACAGCTTTGGTCTGCTTGACAAAGAGCAGTGGTAAAAAAAATATATATGAAAAATTAGGCAATATACAATTATCCAAACTCATTCAAGGACTGGACTGAACACAGTCCACTAATCTTTATGTGTGAAACTGACTAAAGACTAGATTTTCTTGTTACCTCTCACAGCCAGCCAGCTCTTCCTGGACCTCCCTTTGGTCGGGTGCTCACAGCTGTAGAAACCTTCATCAGAAAAGGAAACTGCTGGAAGAACCATCTTCCCTGCAGGCTCAGCGCCAATGAAAACATCGTTTTTGAAGAATTTTGCTTTCAAATGTGATGGCAAATGACTATCTAAGTGTTCCTTATCCAGGCAGAGAAGTGTCACTGGTCCTCCTTCAGTCACAGGAAATGCTGGACTTCTCAGGACCACATCACCAACTGGGACAGAAAGAAAACCAGATGAAAGGTGAACAGGAAAAACCAACACAAACACAAGCTCCTCACAGTGAACTCACCTGCAATTGTGATGTTGATGCTGTTGCTCTTCTTCCCATCTGTAGACTCACACCAGTACACCCCCTCGGCGTATTTGTAAGCAACTTTAATGTAGCAGGAGGACTTACCCGGGACCCCCCAGCCCCTCTCACATGGCTCTGAAACTTGAAGGGAGATGTTTCTTTTCACCGTCCAGTCGCTGCAGTCTTCTGACACCTCACACTTCAGGGTGAGGTTGCTTCTCACAAAGAACTGAGATCTGTCAGGAGTGACCCTCAGAGTGGCTGCAGAGAATCATCATCATTATTATTTCAAAGGAATTATTGATCAAATGTTTCCCCTCATGTCCCACAGAGAAAAAGGATCATCAGGTGCACAATAGTGGTTAAAGCAGATGACTTACTTTGAGACTTTTACTTCATCAGATCTTTAACAAAACTAGTCTTGTTCATAAAAAATAAAGCAAATCAAAACTAGATTTTATGTTCGACCACTCATCAACATAAGTCAGACAATCACACGGCAGCAATTCAAGGCATTGAAGTAAGTAGACATGGTCCAGTCAACCTGAAGTTCAAACAAAACATCAGAATGGAGATGGAAAGTTGATTTAAGAGTCTCTGAACTCCGTGTGGTTCTTGGTGCCGGACTTGTTGGGTCTGCTTGGATTTTTTATGCAAAACCATCTCAAGGTGATAGCATGAATTTTAAGTCATGTATCATTTCAAATCACGTATAGTTTACTTGTGTATCAATCAATTTAGTCATGGACCAATTCATGCGACATCTAGGATTATTTCATCCATACATGAAGTTCTCTCTGTGTCTGCAACTATGTAAGCAAGGCAACTGTAAGTCTGGCAGCTCACCAGAAATAGAAAGCCAGGACTGAGAAGTCTCACAATGGACCATCTATGGAATGGAGTTACCATATATGTGACATGTATGTCTATGTAAGCAGTGGTTACCTATTGCTCTTTGTCAGACTACCTCTGAACCGGTCGAATAAACAATCAGATACACCTCCAGTCTTGTAGCGTATCCTTTTGCCTTAGAACATCTGATAACACAAGGGTTAAAAGAAAACAGCCTAAAAAAGAATATCTATCCAGCAAGTGACCGTTCTCTGGGCAGAAATACCTCACTGACAACACAGTTCAGAGAAGTTGCCAGAGTGGTTCAAGATGGCCAAAAGGTCATTTCACTTTAAAAACCACAGCCAGTGTCTGCAGAAGAACATTTTTGAGTGCACGACACAACCAAACTCTGAGTAGATGGTCAACAGCGAAAGAGACCACATCCTGTTCCAGTCCTGTCAGCTAAGAACATGAAACTGTGGCTAAAACTCTCACGGACTCACCAGAAATAGACATAAGACATAAGACAGAAGATTGTGAAAGTACCTCCCTGTCTAATGAATCTGGATTTCTGCTCCACAATCAGATGGTAGAGTCAGAGTTTGATGTGAACATCAAAAAGCATAGATCACTCCTGCCTTGGATCAGCAGTTCAGGCAGCTGCTGGAGGTGTGATGGTGTGGGGGAGATTTTCTTGGCATACCCCTTAACTGAGCACTGTGCCTCCACAGATCTCAATCCAATCAAGCCCTTCTGACGTGATGGATTGGAGCATTTCAAGTGACAAACCAGCAGCATGTGTGACACTGTCATGTCAATTGTCACCAAACTCTCTGAGGAATGTCACCAGCATCTTGTTGAATCAGTGCCACACAGAACTGAAGAAACTTCGACAACAAAGTAGAAAGCTGTAACTACTAATGTGGCAAGAGAGTTGCTCCTTTGTTTGGTACTACCTTCAAAAGTGATGCTGAATAGGGAGGCTTACATCACGGTAAGATCAATACAGTTTCAGAAGACCGCAGAGGTTTCGATGTCTCTTTAGGAGTCTGTGTGTTCTTTGGTATACAGAGGAAATCTGAATTTAATCTGAATACTGAAGTTTTTAAAGAGACTTAAACTGCTGTTCTAATCACAATTTAAGGCGATTAAAACAGGAAGCTAGTGCTTTGCTTCTTCAGGCATTGAGCAACTAGAATAATAAAGAAATGCAAATTTTTGATTTTTTTCTTTTTGGATTAATGAGAAGGAACAGAGCGCAGAAACAGCAGGTAAAATATATAAAAAAAAAATCAAATCTTACCAAACATCAGGCAGAGCGCTGTCATGTTCATCCTGTTTGATATTTTCAGTCAAGCAGCGCTTCATGCAGAAGTCAACCACAGTCTGACCAAATTCAGGAAATCATACACTGTAAAGAGCGTCAGAGGTGGAACAGAAAAAAACTTTAACAGAGAAAAATGTGCCTGCTAAATTTCAAAGGAACAAATCTGAGAACTAGAAAGTATTCAGAGCATAGGCCTCCATCAAGCAGCCTACTTCTACCAATAAATTCCCATTTCCACCCAACATTAGACTCCTATATTTATTATTTTATATGCACATTGTGGAATAAAAAATATCAATCTGCATAAAGTGTGATTATTGTTGACATAAATATCATCTAAAAGATTGACCTACTTTTTAGTAGGTCTTGTAACTTGTTGACTAAACCAAAGTGCTGCTGCTTGTACAGATGTTGGTGTTGTGGCTCTTACAGTGGGCAATGTCACCAGTCTGTCGTTCTGAGCAAAAGCAGGTGTGCAGCGCATTCGCTCTATGTTGAATCTGAGGTTGTGTTTCACACTCACACACACACACACACAGACTTCAGCTACGACTGACTATTTCCATGTTGACATTATCAGCAGCCTTGTTTTGATCAATTAAAGGGCACATTTGGAGGGACTGCAAGCAAGCAGAGCAGCTGTTGTAGTTTCTATAACATTAATGGGCTCACAGTAATGTTGTGAGTAGATGTGAGCTCTGGAGGACTGGGACGTTTATTGCAATTTCAGGAATTTCAGGGTCCAGGAAGAGCCAGACTTTCTCCATCTGCAAAGCGTTTTCTCCTCCCCTCTGGGTCAGGGAGCAGAACTGCTTTGCCCCAGCTTTCACTGCTGATTGGCTGATAACTGTGTTGCGCCTCTGCATGTAACCAGAGCTTGTTAACCATTAGATAGTGCTGTGGTTGGGACAAAATTTAACCTCGAGTTAAGTAAACTTCAGGTTTTTGTGACATCAATCTGGATTGGATCAGCCCCAATGTGAACTGGTGTCTTCCTTGGACCAAACCACATCTCTGGTAAGATACATGAAATATTTGAAACATTACAGGTGAGCTCACAGCTAAAGATGCAGCAGCATCCTGATCTCCCTCTGCTGGAGATCACACAGAGGTCATGGGAGGCGCACACATGATGAAAGTTGACAATGCAAAGGTACGAAAAAATGATGTTTTTTTTTTTTTTTTTTTTTTTGCATGTAGTACCAAAACATGCAGAAATAACATCAATTAATTGGAATTTAATTCAAAACTAGGGCTGGGAGATTTGGCCTAGAAATAAAATCCCTGATTTTTTTCCACAAAACTCGATTTAGGATTGTCATCAATTTTTCCCTCACTAAAAAAAACAAAACTCCCAGTGACATAAAAATGAAACAAATCAAGTTTTGCCTCTATGTTGTCTAAATTTTTCCCTCTTAAAGTCAAAGTCTGGGTCATAAAAGGTTGATTATGTTGTATAAACACAGACAGATTTGTCTACATAAACACTAAAAGGCTGAGGTATTTTTACAGTGTTAGCATGAAGCTCTCTGATCAATATTTAACTTACATAACAACTACAAGCCTAAAAAAGTGCTTGTGGAACCTTAAAAGGCCGACCATCATGAAAAGATTTTTTTTTTTTAAACTGAAACTACTTACAATTGGACTAAGGCAAGAAAAAAAATCTTGACTTTTATTTTTTTTTAAATCTTCTGCAGAATATAATTTGAATTAATCGATTTAATCTATTTTTTGCCCAGCTCTATTAAAAACTAAGAACAAGGTTGTTGCTTTCTGGTCCTCTGAGTCCAGACGTCCACATGCAGGTCCAGAGCCATGGGTTGCCGACCCCTGGCCTAGGCCCTTAAACACTCACCAGGAAACAGGTTTACTTTAGTATCAAAATCCAGATCAAAGGTAGAGCAGCTAGGGATGGGTACCGAATTAGGTACTGTAAGAGGTACCGACTGAATTCTGTAGGTACTACCGAGTACCGATTCACGGAAAATCAAAAGGTACCATGTTTAGGTACCTAAACGCACCCTTGTGACTGTGAGGGAGTGGAAGAAGCAGGCATGCTATTGGGTAGAGTAGGTGAATTTCCATACCAGACTTGAACGCAGTACAGCGACAGCGTTATGACGTCAGCAGAGATCTTAATATTCAACAAATTAATATTTATTACCCCATAAACACACGCAAAAGTACCGAAAATTGGTACAGTTGAGTACCGATACCGATTCCCAGGTACCGGGCATCGGTATGGTATCTGTTCAAATGTGAAAGGTACCCATCCCTAAGAGCAGCATGTCTGAAATATATATCATACTCTATGATTGGCCCCAACAGACGCTAAGACCAAATCTAAGGGCCCAGTCCTGACCAACAAAAACTAAAGATTATTGAACCTCCAGCTGGAGTCTGACACACACAAGTTTGTGGTGAAGTCTGAATTAAAGCGACAACACAGGATGTTATCTTTAGTCAAAGTGCTGCTAAAACCACTGGAGGATTTACTGCAGAGCAGCTTCAGAGAAAACAGAACTAACAATCAAGAAGACCACACAACTCAGCTGATGCTCTCTCCTAAAAAGGTCTGATATGAGTCTACTGTGAGTGATCTGTTAACTAGAAAATATAAAACCACAGGGACAGGTCTGTGTGAGCCGCCCTGTTGTTTCTGCTGATTAAGTCTTTCAGCATGAATTTTCTTCAACACTTAAATAGATAATAAGATGAAATTCCTAGAAATTTAAATCTATGATCTCCACATGATAAATCCCCCTAAAGATGTTGGTGCATTATTAATGAACTCAGCTTATCAGGTATCATAAAACAAACTGTTCAGACGGGTGACTCATAAGCAGCATTTATCACTGCACACTAACAAAGCTTCACTGGTGTCGACGGGCTGTTTCAAAGAAGGACCCACCTACATGTGGTCAGAACCTCAGGGTCCTGGTTCAGGTTTAAAAGAGGCCACGTGGTTCAAACATGTGAAAACTCTTCAAACAAACCAAAATTCAGCAGCTAGGATATGATCAACAAACTACTGAGGCCATTCAAACTCCCATCAACAACATGTTCCTCATTAAAGAATTCAAATGTTTCATAAAAATCAGAAACAGCAGAGAGTTCAGTTCACCTGGACCAGAAACAAAGAGCCAAGAAAAGTAGACTGCATCTTCACCCCCCTCCAAAAGTCCACTGTGTATTCTTAGAATTCCAGCTTCATTTTTTAGTCATTTAGGCCCAGACCACATGAAGACAAAACGCTGAACAGTTTCCAAAACGATCGTCATAAAGACGAAGGCATCTCAGAAAATGTATGCGTCTCCATGAATGCACTCACTTGATACCCATCAAAACGCTGTAAAACACATGCTAGACCTCTAGGGGCGCTGTTATGATATGACGGAAACAAGCGGAAACAGACGAAAAAACAGTGGGCATGAACACATGCGGCAAAAGTTGTAAACAGAGATTGTGATAAAGTGATCATAAAGTGCCGTAATGTGTCCTCGATAATTGTTTGTTCAACTCGGTGGTGACTGAGAAGAAGATTTTTCTGCAACAGGGATAGTACGGTCACTAGCTTCATCAGCACATATGCTGCATATGTATGCCGCCACTGTTGTTGTTGTTGCCGCAGGTGGCGCATGCGTGTCAATGAAGATATGAAACTATGACGTAAGCATATCTGAAAAGTAACGGAGAGCAGGTAATCACAGAGCTGCGTTTCAAAATCCTTCCACTCTGGAACCTGGTTTCAGAAATGATCGTTTACAGACCCCCAAGACGCCGTCTTCGTATGGATGATACGCAGATTCGGTAATATATGTATGTGTTTAGACCTCGGTTTGTCTGCATGTGGATGGGGCCTTAATCTCACGGTTCTGAATTAAATCTCAGACATACAATACCAGGGTTCTCAAATTTTTCTAATTTCCAAGTCTAAATATCTGTTTTTTCATGGAAATCTTACACATTTCTTCATACTCTGAACCGACTTTTTATCCAAAAGGTCTGACTTTCAATTCAAATTTTAAATTTTCAGGACAGATAGAATCCAAGAATATCAACCTCAATCACAAGATTCCAGCTCACATTGAAAGATTTTGACTGATCTCTCAAATTTCTGACCATAACCTTAAAATTCTGATCGATTTAAAATCGTCCTGTTGGACTGAATGAAATGTAATCAATGAAGTAAATGTTAGAGAATAAAACCACACAGATGAACTCGATGTGTTTTAGCTTGTAAAAGGCAAATAATAGAACTAATATATCAGAGGTAAAAGAAAAAAAGAAGATAAAAAATCAAGGAGCTCCAGAAACACTGAGAGCAGGAAACCCCAGAGATGGTGAAGATTCAGACTCTTTGAGGGAAGGAAATAAGATGTCCATGGACCAATCAAAAATAATGAAAAATAGAGAATACATACAACTATTTTCCCCCAATTCTCATTCTTTTGTTGTTTCTGTGGTTTAGTTTTGTCTGTATTTCCTTCAAAAATGACAAAGTGCTTTTTACCATATAAAAAGATATATATAATACCAAAATACAACTCTATGTAAAAGTATGTTTACTTTTGAGAGAGCTGTTGTTGAAAAAGGCTTTATACAGACCTCTAGTGGTGTGTTTTATTGCTTCCATTAGACTGATGAACTGTGCCACCACTCATCCTCTTCAGATCGTCTCCTCGTCAAGTCATCCAGGACACAATCATATCACTTAAAGAGACCACATTATTGAAGCTCATTGTTGAAAGTCCAACATCAAGTTTGCATCATGGTCAACCTCAGGTGAGCTTTACTGACATCACGCTTACAAAATCTTCTCTCAGGCTGCTGAAGTTCTGATGGTCCAACATTTGTAGAGGCTGGACTTAAACATCTCTGAAGTGTGTCTGAAGAGAGAATAGGAGGGGATTAGCTATTACATTAAAATGTTGATTCCTCGAGACAGAGGAAGAAAAAACTAACAGATACATGTTGTCCATTTTGCATGTATAATATAATAATTTATTTTTCTAAAAGACACATTAGATTAGATACAGCTTATTGTTAGAACAAAGAAATGTTGATTAGCAGATGTAAAGAAGCAGTAAACTGCAATTAAATATGTCATTTAGGAATGCTAAGTTATGGAAATTTAATGATAACAATAATGTGTACTTTGACACTAATGTAAGGTCTAAAACAATTAACATGCTTTAGACCATATGAACAGTAACACAAAAATGAGAGTTAAAAATATGATACAGGGGTGAAAAGAGATTAGCATTTTGATAGACCACTAAAAGCGGGAAATACATTAGGCAGATGTAAATAAAACAATAAAGCGCAGACTATATTAGGCCCATCTGACACCTACTGAGTAGGTTTAGTAACTGAAAATAATTCTTACAGTAAAGAGCCCTTCATGCCACCGAGCTGCAGAAATGTAAAGCTGCTTATTTAGAGATTAGCATAACATGTCGAGGTTAACTGCTCATCCCTGAACAGTTCACTGTGAAAGATAACTGATCATAATGTCAGTACTGAATCTTTACTTTACCTCTTTCTTTCTCCTGTTTTTCCTTTTCTCTGTTTTTTCTTTCTTGCGCTTTGGATCGTTTTGACAACTTTACAAAATTCTTTGGGGTCACATCAATAAATTCGGGCAGGTACTGATCAGCCGGAGGAGGAGGAGGAGGAGAGGGAGGTCTCACAGTTTTTCCTGCATTCTAAAAGTGCTGTCGCATAAAAATGTTTTCTGTGTTTTTGAAATCGAATACAGTTGGGATTTCACGGTTTGAAAATTTAATATGATTATTGTAAGCAAAATTATTGTAAGCAAAATTATCACAATTTTTATTATTATCATGGTATTGTTTCAATGTGCTCAAAATGATTGAAAAGAACTTAAACTGGTGTCAGTGTGTGCTGTACTCGATAATATTAAAGGTGCTATGAGGAGAATCTATTACCGGCGAAATAAAGACTCTGCTACCCATGAGCACGCGTGGCGACTGTCTTAATGCTGCATTCCAGTAACCTCGGAACTGGGAGTGACATCATCTCCGACTTATCGGCATTCCAGTTGAAGTCGGAAAAAAACATGCTGATCCACCAGGCTATTGTTAGCTGTTGTTAGCACGCTCTTTGTTGTTGTTCACATGAAGAATGTGATTATAACTATGGCAGCATTTTTGTAAATATAAGTCTAACAATACTATGTATACAGCTGATCTAAAGCGACACACCCCAGTCAGAAGTGCAAATAAATGGATTATTACAGGAGCCAAATAACTGTTCACACTGGGGGCATCCATCTGCAATTGTCAACTCAGGGGTGGCGAGGTTTCACCGAGTTCCCAGTAGGAAATTCTGACTATGGGGGACATCTCAGTTGCAGTTTCCTACTCAGAGCTCAAAATTCCTACTTCTGACCACAACTGGAACGCACCAAAAGACGTGTGCATCCAAAGCGTGTGTTTCTTTGTTGAGATGCAGCTCAGACCTTCCTCAGAACTCTGCATTGCTTTACAACTTCTTTTTTCAACAACTTACAGGATGCAAAGCGACGAGGTAATGTATCTCTTTCTAGTTACGTAGCGGTAGTTTTTGATGTGTGACAAGCAACTTTTAGAAAACTTAGTATCGTAGTTTTGTAGCTGGCTATATATCACTACTTACAGCCCGGTGCTCTAAGACATGTCTGAATAATATAAATTTGCTCTAGTTTTAATTGTCTTGTTCCTGAAGTTGAGTATCCAGGCCAGTCCAGCCCTGTCCGACCTGACCGGAAGGCTAAGGAATAGCATTTATAGATAACCTGTTTTGATGCTATAAAACTCATCGATAAGTGCATACTTTGATCAGGCATATATCTAAAGTGAGACTTTTTTGTAATTACTTAGAAACTCCTCACAGTCCCTTTAAATACAGCACAATGACACTCTGCTCCCTCCTTTATGGGCCATTCTACCGAATTTGTCCAAAGTGCAGGGTTGGAATTTAGTTTTTTTAAGTGTTTTTATTCCCAAAACTTTGTCCAAACATATGTTGTACCATATCTAAGGTACATATATCTTGTATAGTGCAGTCAATATTCATATTTTAATTTCTGCCTGTTCTTGAAATGTTTTTTCTACTCCCAAAATGTGTCACAGCCGAAACATAGCAACATACTGCAATAAAAGGTATTATATTAATCTGTTCATATTATACTTCCATGCCCCCTCTCAAGAATATTTTTACAAATTTTTCTTGAAGGGTTTTACAACAAAATCAATAAAAATGATATTTTAAACATTTTCCAAAGTTCAAGTTCTAAGACTCATCAAAATCAAAATCCAATCTTTTCTTGTAAAATGAATTCCACTGATTATATAGATCTCAGAGTTAATGAGTTATGAAATTGAACATACATTTAAAGAATAGTCATCATAAAATGTTAGTTGATGACTTAATATCCTTTATTTTTTACAAAACACCCAGTGTTTCGGTTGTGACTGCACCGTTTCGGTTGTGACTGCACTATTTTGGTAGTGACCACTGTTTTTTTGTTTGAAAGGTTGTATCATATTCCCTCCACCTTATTGCTTAATATTAACTTCAAACATGTCTTACATTGGGAATATTATGAACACAAATGTTTATAATCAATCAAATGACATTTACTTTGAAGGCCAGCATTAGCCTACTCAAACATCACAAGCATCTACTGTAACATTAAAAAGTAGTTTAAGCAGTTAAAGCAGTTTTTTCTGTCACAAATAAACAATGATTTTTATTTTACACATTAAACATTCCTGAATGTATTGACTTCTGTCAAACAGTTGAGCTGGGAGTTAAAGGGTCAAACAAAAGTTATAATTATTGAACATTCTGAAGATATAGCTTTAAAAGGTGCTATGAGGAGAATCTATTACCGGCGACATTAAGACTCTGCTACCCATGAGCACATGTGGCGACTGTCGTAATGCTGCGTTCCAGCAACCTCGGAAGTAGGAGTTCCAGTTGAAGTCGGTAAAAAATATGCTGATCCACCAGGCTATTGTTAGCTGTTGTTAGCACGCCCTGCGTTGTTGTTCACATGAATAATGTGATTATCACTATGGCAGCACTTTTTTAAATATAAGTCTAACAATACTATGTATACAGCTGATCTAGAGCGACACACCCCAGTCAGAAGTGCAAATAAATTGATTATTACAGGAGCTAAATAACTGTTCACACTGGGGGCATCCATCTTCCATTGTCAGCTCGGGGGTGGCGAGGTTTCACCGAGTTCCCAGCTGGAAATTTCCACTTCGGGGGACGTTTCAGTTGTAGTCTCCTACTCGGAACTCAGAAATTCCAACTTCCGACTACAACTGGAACGCACCACAAGCCAAAGCGTGTGTTTGTTGTGATGCTAAATGAATGAAACTCGGACCTTCCTCAGAACTCTGCATTGCTCAGCATTGCTTTACAACTTCTTTTTTCAACAACGTACAGGATGCAAAGCCACGAGGTAATGTATCTCTTTCTAGTTACGTCGCGGTAGTTTTTGATGTGTGACAACAAGCAATTTTTAGAAAACTTAGTATCGTAGTTTTGTAGCTGGCCATATAGCGCTACTTACAGTCCGGTAGGCTTGTCACGAGAACCGATACTTCGGTACCAAGTCGGTACTAAGATTCAGAAAATGTGACGGTACTGACTTTTCTAGACTACCCAAAGTACCGTTGGTACTGAGCCGCCAAATCTGGCCACTTCTTTAGCGTTGTTTTTTTGGCTGTAAATGAGCAATTATCTGGCAACCCTCACACAGTGCTGATCACATGCGAAGAACAACGACACACGACATAGCGGAGGCACACGCACCTGGCTCGTCAACAACGAAACATTTAGAAGACAAGCATCCAGACTCGTACAGAGAATTCAAGGTGAGTGCATTTAAACTCACTTGTTATCACTATTGCTCATATCTAATTACGTTACAATGATGAGATGAACCCAGCCCATAGTAAATGACCTGCCTGTCAAAATAACATTAGCGTTAAGTCCAGCCTTGCTGCTACGTCCGCTGCTGCGCGGCTTGTAAAATCATGAAGGAAGAGAAAAGAGAGGAACAGAAAGGAGAGACTACAGAAGAAATGGCAGAGTGTCCCAAGTGTGTGGTCACTACAAGAAGGGACGAAAAGAAAACACAGTGCAGTGTGTCTGATGTCAAACGGAGTTAGCTTAGCACGTAGCTTAGCATGATAGCACGTCGTCAATGCTAAAAACATCCGGTCTGTGCAACAGGACGACACTGACAATACATAAACAGAAACAGCTGTGATCAATAACTGAGATACAGACTAGTAAATAACCTACTTTGATTATGGCTCCGTGTAAAGGCTGGTTCAGAATGTAAATCAATGCGGAGGCTACTTGGCCAGAATCGTGTATTTTGTTCACATACTTTTCACATCCAATAACTTTACATTTAATTTGATAGCAGAGAGTAGAACAGGAAACTCTGACAGTAAGTAGAGGAAGCAGGTGTAGGGAATGCTTTCATATGTTGTAGAAATGTACATTAGCTAGTTAAATTATCTCCGTATCTAAGTATGATATTATTTGGTCCTAGAAATAAAGTAAGCAATATAAGATCATCAATATGGCACAGTAGTAAATGCAATAGGCACTGTCATATAAAAAGGTTTTAAAAAAGTTTCTCCACCATGTCAGTAAATTGCTGCTCCCTCTCTCTCTCTCTCTCTCTGTGTTAGTGTTGCCTCTGCTGTTCTCATACAGTCATTAAGCTATACCCAAATCTCAATCTTCTTTTCACAGTATAAGCCAGAGGAGGACAGTGACATGGACAGGCCGGGCAAAGCCAGCATCAACATACACTGCCAACAAGAACGGACGCTTTCAATTTAAGCATGATATTGTTTGTTGTTCACTTTGTTCAAATAAAGGAGTGTATGTTGAACTACAGGGGATTTTTTTATTTTTACCATGGTATCGAGTGGTATCGAGTATCGAAGAATTTAAGTGGTATTGGTATCGACTACTAAATTTCTGGACAAGCCTACAGCCCGGTGCTCTAAGACGTGTCTGAATAATATAAATTTGCTCTAGTTTTAATTGTCTTGTTCCTTTAGTTGAGTATCCAGGCCAATCCAGCCCGGTCCAACCCGACCAGAAGGCTAAGGAATAGCATTTATAGATAACCTATTTTGATGCTATAAAACTCATCTTAAAGTGTGTATTTCCATCAGGCAAACATAAAGTGAGACTTTTTTGTAATTATTTAGAAACTCCTCACAGTCCCTTTACAACATGTTTTTTTTTTAAATACACACACCAGAAAGTGCTATGCAAGAACTTTAATGAACTTAAAACAAAACAAACAACTTCTGAAAAACAACGTGATCGACACCCTTGGGCTAAAAGTGTAGTTTTTCAAATATTTTGTTTTGCCATATTGGTGTTTTTTTTCATTTCTCCCTGTTGCTTTCTCCTGATGCTGTATAATATAAAACATGAATCAGCATTATCTACATGTTTTAAGAGGTAATAATGATCAAACATTAACTTAAGTGAGTGGAACATTAAATGTTGTCACAACCGAAACTCTACCATCTCTTTCGGTTGTGACAATTTTAGCTTATTTTAGCTAATAACTAAAAAATGCTACCAACCACATGGCCAGCAAATGGATGTTTGAACAGGTGTACACCCATAAAAACATAATGTGTTGCATTAAACCTCCAAAAGTTTACCTAATTACAGAGAATATGTGTTCGGTAGTGACAATTAAAAATGTTCCCGACAGATTTTCAGATTTTGGAACACATTTACTCCAAAATGATGAGAGGTAACTACTCACCATGATGCCATGAGGTAGAGGGATAATGAGTCTCTGCCTGATCAAAAATGCAGGGGTGTGGCTAAAAACAGGCTCAACCTATGTGGTAAAACTATCTGTGTTTCGGGTGTGACATGAAAGTGTGGGACAGCATTTTTTGAATGATCTTTTTAAATTAAAAAAATAAACCCAACAATACATCCAAATCTTTTCAATGCTGTTTAAAAGAAATCAACAAGATATTATAAAAAACATCATTGAAAAAAAATACAAAATTGTTTTAAGTGTTATTTTCATAGGTCCAAATTTAGGGCTTAGGGGTTGGGACAACCACTCCCCAATAGGAAGGACACTATAAATGATGATTTTGTATATATTTAGCTTATTACTATCTATTTGCTGTCTTGTGTGTTAAATAGATCATAACAGAATCTTAGTAAATATGTAAAGTCTGAATTCTTAATTGTTTTGTTACATAGTATTTTTAGTGTGGGACCACAGTTTGGACAAATTCGGTAGAATGGCCCTTATAAGAAATAAAGTACTACTGACTTTAATATTAAAGCGTATAAATGTCAGCATGTGATATTTTAGGGCTGTCCCGATCTGATATTGATATTGGTCCAAAAAAAACCCAAAAAACAGATTATATCGCCTTGAGTCAAAAATCTCCAATATCAGGCCATCTAACTTATTTATTCAGCTGTCGAAGATACTTATGTTTTAGTTAAACACAATGATTATTTTGCAATTAAAAATAGGTTTTTGTTTTATTGGATATATTGAGGTTAATTTTCAGGGAATTCTTTTTTTTATTTATTTATTTCATATTCTTAGGTTAAAGTTTATTTAACTCATTGGTTAATAATAAATGGGTCAGTTTTTCTCATACCTACTATTGCTGTCTGATCAAGACTTTTCTGACAGTCCATACTACAAAATAAGGAATAAAAGTCTGTATGATTCCTGCTGATATTGGTAAAGGCCAATACCCAAGGCTGCAATATCAGAATCATATCAGAGGTGAAAAAGTTGTATCAGGACACCCCTATCTTATTTGTCTGGTTTCGAGAGAGAATAAACTAAATATATATACATACAAACATATGTGTGTATATATGTGTATATATATATATATATATATATATATATATATATATATATATATATATACACATATATATATACATATATATATATATACATATCTTTATGGATAGATGAACATATTTCATGAACAAACTATTTATAATACATAAAATTAATATACTACTTAATAAAAATAAATTAAGTGGCCAAATCAGATAAATAAATTAAAACTAAAAACATGGGCTCACATACCTGTACTTAATAAATCACATTTCCAGTGGATTAATCTTCATTCATCTGATCTCCACCAGCAAACTTCTACAGAGGAGCAGAGAGCAGAGCAGAGTGATATAGCCTAGCTTCACATCGGTAAATTAGCTGTTAAAATTACTGCTGCACGTCACTTCAGACACTTCAAAAATACACTTTCAGACGTTCATAATGTTTTTATACGATCTGTGAACCGAACAACATCAATATGAACAACTTTAGAACACGTTAACTGCGTTTCTGCTCTAATTAAACAGCATCCAACCTGTAAACCACCTTTCTTCATGTTCTTCTTCTTCTTTGGGTTTAATGGCGGTTGGCAACCAGCTGAAAGGTACATTACCGCCACCTATTGGACTGGAGTGTGGAGCAGGATATGCATCCGGAGAAAAAATTTAAAAATGTAAAATTAAAAAAATAAAATAAAAAATAAATAAAAAAAGGGAAGAAAGAAGAATCATAAATTCTTTCTATCAACTGGGTTTCCTTTAAAAACACAACTACATCATGGTGTTTCTCCCATGTCCCCAGAATCTTTTGTAAAGTGAATTTTATCTTTGCTTTCTCAAACTTGTCCATCAACTTCCTTCTGTCTTTCATAGGTTCCACACTCCATAAGTACATGTTTTACTGTCTCTGGCTGATTGCAGTGCTGACACAGTCCGGTTGGATGTTTACTGATCATATGTAATGTATTATTTAACCCAGAGTGCCCTATCCTGAGCCGAGTTATAGCTGCTTCGTCCTTTGGGTTCCTGCCCTCTTTTCTGTATGTACTCACTTGCTTTTGGATACTGTATAGATGTCCCCCTGTGTCATTCATGTCCCAATACTCATGCCAGATTTTTTGTTTTTCCTTTAATGATTACTTTACTCTCAACTTTGCAATCCAACTTGTATTTCTATTGTTCGTCTATTAAGTGATTGTTTGGCTAGTATGTCTGCCCCCTTGTTTCCTTCTATGCCAACATGGGCAGGAACCCAAAGGAGGCTGACTGATAACCCCATTGTGTGTATTTTGTGTATTACAGTAAACACATCGTGTACAATATCCTGTCTGCATGATTTTCCTGATTTAATTCTGCTCAATGCAATGGCTAGGAGCTCTGCTATGTAGACTGAGAGATGGTCGGTTGTTCTTTTTTTGATACTTATGTTCATTTGAGGAATGAACACTGCTGCTCCTGTATGTCGTTTTAGGATCTTTTGATGCATCTATGTAGATCAGTAAATTTCCTGCAAATTTCTCCTTTATATATTTGAGTGCTGTATCAAGGCATGTCTTTCTGGTTTTGTTCCTGATTTTCTGTAATTCCAGATGTACTGGTGGTGTTTTGTGTGTCCAGGGTGGTGTTAGGGGATATGAGACTGTTTGGCAGAACTGAATATTGGCTATACCTATATACAGTATATAGCATGCCCTATCCATGAAAAGCTTGTAAATTTTGATTAACTATGTTCCCAACATTCCTGCAATATGTTTTTTGTAGGATGTGAACTATCATGACCTTGTAGATTCGCCCAGTATGCAAGCATAAGTTTTATTCTCCTGATTCGTAGAGGCATTTCCCCCATTTCAACCTGCACTGCTGCTGTAGGAGAGGTTTTAAATGCCCTGCTACACGTTCTTAGTGCCTGTGCTTGCTCTGTGTCTAATTTTTTCAAATGGCTCTCCGCTGCAGACATGTATGCAGTGCATCCATAATCAAAAGTTGCCCTCATAAGGGCCTGATATATGCCTGCCAATGCTGATTTTGTTGCTCCCCAGTGTTGTCCTGATAAGCATCATAATAGATGATTAATTTTCTTGCATTTTGCTCTTACTTTTTCTATATGCTGCCCCCATATCAGCTTCTCATCAAAAAGCATACCAAGAAACCTCACTACCCTCACTTGTTCCATTGTTTCATCATATAATTTTAAAGAAACAGGTTTATGGTTTCTGGAAAAGCAAACTACTTGAGACTTGGTTATTGATAACTTAAAAGCCCATTTATTTTCCCACTGTTCTACTATTTTAATGGCCCTTTGCATTTTCATTTGTAGATGCTCCAAATTCCGCCCTCTGACCCACAGGGCTCCATAATCAGCATATAGCGACTTGCCTATACCTTGTTCTACCTGTTCAAAAATATCATTAATCATTACATTGAAAATTATCAGGCTACATACACTACCTTGTGGGGTTCCATTTTCCACTATATATCTACTCGAATATTCTTTACCTATCCTTACTTCAATAGTCCTTCCACATAAAAAAACAGATACCCAATTATACAGTTTACTTCCAACAACCAATTTTCTTAGTTTCATTATAAGTCCTTCTTTCCATAGCATATTGTAGGCTTTTTCTATATCAAAGAACACAGCCACTACCGCTTCTTTATTTGTCTGGGCTTTCCTAATTTCTGACTCCAAACAAAGAACTGAGTCCATTGTATTTCTTCCTTTACGGAACCCACTCTGATATGGGGATAGCAGTCGCTGTCTAGATAATAATTTAGCCTTTCAGTTACCATTCTTTCCATAGTTTTCCATAGCTGCGAGGTTAGTGCAATTGGTTTGTAATTTGATGGGTCTGATGATTCCTTTCCCGGATTTTAAAATTGGCACGATTACAGATTGTTTCCATCTCCCTGGAATTTTGCCTGTCTCCCAAATATAATTAAATAGTTTCAAAATAATTTCTAACACAATATAATCTAAATGTGCCAGCATGGTGTAGCACACACCATCTTTCCCTGGAGAGGTTTGTTTAGCACTTGAAATGGCTCTTTTTAATTCATACATACTAAAAGGCTGATTCATACTATCTCCTAGTGTTGTATTTATCATTGTTGTGCTTTGGTTCTGTTTCGGTCTGTTCTGGTACTTTCTCTACCTTTCTTAGCTGACTCTGATAGGTTATCTGAACTATGAATCTTTACTAATGTTTGTGGTAGTAATTCGGCATTATTTTTATCACTAACTACTTCTACGTTGCTATTATTTAATACTGGTATTACATTACTTTTCCTGATGCCATTCATTTTCCTGACCATACCCCAGATATCTGAAAGCTTTGTTTCCCTGCCTATACTACCACAGTACTCCCTCCAAAATGCTCGTTTTGCTGATCTTACATTTTTACGTACAATGGCTTGTGCTTGCTTGTATTTAATTAACGTTTCGAGTGAATCATATTTTTTTTAAGTCTAAAGGCTCTGTTCCTCTTCTTAATAGCTTCTTTACAGTTCTCATCCCACCATGGCACAATCCTTCTATTTCTAATCCCTACAGTCTTTGGAATCGTTTCTTCTGCTGAATGAATAATTGCTGACACCAGCTTTTTATTATATTCTTCTACATCCGTTATATCTGCCTCAGACCATTCTTTTACCTTAC
>JAZDUH010000290.1:647500-755000 GCA_036419115.1 Scarus forsteni
TTTGTGCACAACAACGCAGGGCGTGCTAACAACAGCTAACAATAGCCTGGTCGATCGGGACGTTTTTTTTCTGACTTCAACTGGAATGCAGATTAGTCGGAGATGACGTCACGCCCATATATGTATATATATATATTTGTCTTAGCTCCAGTGTTCCCTCATTTTAAATGACAGATGGCGTTTCCTCAGTCCTCCTATTCCGTTTCTGTTAGAATCTCTTCTTCATGTCTTTGAATGTGTGTGCAAGTGAGTGTGCGTGTGCTGTATGTGGATTGCAAGGTTGGGAATGAGGGATGGGAAGGAGGGGAGATTGGGTGGGTTGTATTTTTCATTGTATTTAATTTTTTACCATTTGATTATTTTACTTTTAATGTCTTCATTTCTGTGAAGCACTTTGTGCTACACAATTTTGTATGAAAAGTGCTATCCAAATGAAGCTTGATTGATTGTCGATTGTCAAAAAACAAAAATTAACTCTTCCATCAGGAGCTCTAATAGTTTTTTTATATATATATAAAACCTGAAGGAAAAGAAAATGTTAAAGGACCACAAAGATGGTGAAGTTTCTGAACCTTTGAGAGAGGGAAACAAACCTGCTATTAAGCCTCCAGATGATGAGAACAGTGCTAAAACAGAGACGGCACTGATATTTATTAATACAAGAAAACAAGGAATACAAGGACTATCATGGAGTTATCAAAAATCATGAAAATAGAACATAAATTCAATTTTTTTGTTGTTTTATTGTTTCCCAAAAGAACTGATAAAAATGAAGTAGAAAACAGGAACAATAAAAGTTCAGATGAATCTGATTTTATTTAGATATATAAATATACCAACAGAGAAATATCAAAACACAACTTAATCAGTACATCAATAAATAAACACTCAATATTTTGTTCTATAACCTACAAGCGCGTCTTCGATGGAGATCAAAGTGGTCCTTATGCAGGCAGAGAAAGGTCACGTCATCTCCTTCAGTCACAGGAAATGCTGGACTGCTAAGGATCACATCACCAACTGGAACAGAAAGAAAACCAGGGGCCTGTTGCACGAAAGTAGGATAAGGGATTAAGCTGGGATATCTTGGTTATCCTGGATCAATTTATCTATGATCTGGTTGCACAAAAGTCAGATAGGGGGAAGTGGAATATGTTTTGATATATGTTACCATGGAGATTTATTCTGTAGCTCTAGCCTGCTCCAGACCAGGCTAAATTCCAGCATTTATTTAATTTCATCCCTTTTCTCAGTCAGCAGTCCCCACAAATGGAAATCAGTTTTTATTCCATCGCCCACCACACATTGTTATCACATTAAACAAGACCCCCTGTCCTTATTTGGACATTTGTCATCATTAACTGCAGTGATTTTAGATGAAACTAGAGAATTTGCATTTCCTTGCAGCAAATGTCCTTAAAAGTCCAGAAAAAGTCGTCAATATTCCTCCATACTGCTCGTGTGCTGTAATCCAAGTGTCCTGAGCGGGTAACGTCCACTATTTACTCGAAACCACATCATTTAGCACATGTTTATAGCCTAAACAGTACTACTGCGCATTTCTATGATACACTTACGGGTGCCTATGGGAGCTGACCAAACCAAACGAATGCGCACTCTGCAATAACTAGGAGCGTAGAACAAAAACAAGAACACAAGAAATCCCACATTCTGCTGACCCCTCTTGTGTCTGTCCACGGCTCCGTCGCTCACAGCAGAATGTGGGATTTCTTCTTCTACGCTCCTAGTTATTGCAGAGTGCGCATTCGTTTGGTTTGGTCAGCCCCAGCTCCTGTAGGTACCCATAAGTGTATCATAGAAATGCAGAGTAGTACTGTTTAGGCTATAAACATGTGCTAAATGATGTCGTTTCGAGTAAATGGTGGACGTTACCCGCTCAGGACATTTGGATTACAGCGCACGAGCAGTATGGAGGAATATTGACGACTTTTTCTGGACTTTTAACCCTTCTATGATGTTCAGGTCAAATTAGACCGATTTACAACTTCATGCAAACATAAAAAATGTATTTTTCCTCTGATTGCCTCAAGGCCTTATGATATCCTTCACACCAGGCATTTGAACATATAAAATTGCTGATCACCACTTTCATTGAATTTTGACTGGTACAATTAACTTTGAAACACCTGTGGTGTTCCCAGTCAAAAATGACCGGCATAGAAAATGAATGGGTAATACTAGATTGTGTTCATCCATTAGATGGAAAACATCCATGCAGACACACACATCCACAACCATCCCCACACACACACACGCACACACACACACATACTGGTTTACAATGCATAGACAGAAAAATCCAAAACGGGTACGTTGGTGGTTTACACAACTTTCCTAAGGTCTTAGAGCCATTGATATAAGGCTAAGACACTGCACAAAAAAATGAGAAAAATTTAGCTCACCTCAGGTCTCAGAAAGAAGCTTCAGGGCCTGAGATAACCCAACTTTTAGATTATGGTTTATACTGACCAGAACAGGTTTATGGTGATTTTAGAGGGACAAGAGAGTGACACACACCAGATATACATGTGTAGGGCTCTGGCGATGAGGCGTGTTCATCGTGGGATTATGGGTCTGGGGTGTTACTAATGGAGGCGTTGTGGTGAAGGTTGGGGGGACTTCTGATGGGTGTTTGTTGGGACGCCAGGCCTATGGCTCCCTCCTCTACCCATAATGTCTCTCCACTCCCCCCCACCAAAACAATAAAACAAAAAAAAACTACATACTAAGGGTGCACCGAACATTCGGTGGCCGAATATTTTCGGCCGAATAGTGCAAAAAAAGCCATATTCGGCCTTCGGTGGAGTGAGCTAATAACAAGGCCGAATAGTAACCCCCCTCAGTAAGGGTCCGACACTCTCTTATCCACCCTGCCGAAAACAACACAGTCACATGGGATTAAACTCTTGACGTAGCTCCGCTGCACTCGGCCGTATAGCTTGGATGAAAAGCCGACGGCTGAGCCCGCAAATAAGTGAAGGACGAAAGACTAGACTATATTTTCACGGAACACACAGCCTGGTCTTTGAATTTAAGTTTGACATCAACGGTGTAGAACCAAAACTACTTCCACACAGCTCTCCTCAGAACAGTTAGAGCTGTTTATGTCTCCACTCGGAGCGGAAACTCTTTGGCTCGAGAGAGCAGCGGATGTGTCTGAGGGACAAGCTGCGCTCACAGCGCACTCTGTTGGACGGAACGGTCCACTGCTCCAGGCCTGATGTGTCGCCACACTCAATATTTTACATTCAAATATTTATTTACAATTCCATTATTCCATTATTCCCATATTTGATCGGTTATTCAAATATTGAATATAAAGTGACAGCCTTAAAGCAGTATTGTTGGTATTATTGGTCTATTGGTATATATCCATCAGTGTACATTAATATTTTTTAATGCATGTTTTGTTTTGTTTGAAGGCTTAATATGAATAAAAAACTTTTTTGGGCTTTTTTTGAAAAGCAAAGGCTACTGGAATATTAAAAAATGTCATAACATTTAATAAACAATAACTTTCTTTTAAAAACATGTCTAAAAATGTACTCTAAAGTATTAATGTACTATCAAAAAATATTGTGAACTACTTTGACGCTGCATTGGATATTCGGTTTGGTATTCGGTATTCGGCCCAGCATTTATTTATTATTCGGCTTCGGCCACAAATTTTAATTTCGATGCATCTCTACTACATACTATATTAAAACCAAAACAAACAAAACTCATTTTAATGCACTACATTATCATAAAGGCACACACACACAAACAAACACAAAGTTTGCAGCTGGTGGTGGGGCCAGGTATGAGGGGGATGGGATTTTTTCTGGGGTTGGTGGTGTGTATGTGTGTGTGTGTGTGTGTGTGGTGGTGGTGGTGGTGGTGGTTGGGGGGGGGGGCTGAACCAGGTTGGCGTTGTGTCGATCAAGGGGGTCCCAGGCACCCAGTGTATGCTTTTGGTGTTGATGGTACTCGGGCTTCCCTCAGTGGCCATCGCGGCGGCTTTTGCATTGACGTTTTGGACGTGGGTGTGGCCTTGCAGTGGAGCAGTCGTGCCCTGCTGCCCCGGGCCCTCTTGTGGTTTCCATCCGTGAAAATTGTCTAGCTTCAATAACTATTGCTATGACAAATTCTCCTATTTTTTTATCGCCATGATTTATATAGCTCGTATTACTCTTCGATCTCCTGCTTTGTAATACTGCCATTACCAACATATGTATTATATATTATATTTGTATTATTCATGAACACACACACATACACACATGCATATACACTCTCACACACACTAAGAGCTGATTACTCATGTAGATTTTCTGATTTACTGTAAATTTAGTCCATTTTGATAATTGTTATATTTTCAGTGTCAATAATTTGTACATTTACTGCAGTCATAAAGGTTCACAAATGGTTGGAGACAATGTTTACAGCATTAGAAGGAGTGTTAAATACAATCTGGTGATAATTATGCTTGAATCATGTATTTTGTGTTAATATAAGAGAGGTTAAACATGACCGGTCAAATTTGACCGGGAACACCAAAGTAAGGGGGGTTGACACGAACATAATACAAGGGTTAAGGACACTGTTCGTTCGGGCTCTTATCTAAGTCATGATATCAATGTCAGTGGACAGCGAGGATCCCCCCAGATCTCCGGCTGCATCCTAGATGTTCCAAAACTACTCCACAGTGTTGTTCAGCATGAAGGTGAGTAGAAAATGAGGCCAAATCGTTGTTTGGGTGTAGTGTTCCTTTAAGGTGAAACAAAATTGCATAAAGCCGCTGATATGTTTGCCCACCCTGAAGGAGTTACAATTGGTAAAAGAGGTAACTGGATAAGACCTAAAATGACAAAGACTTTAATCAGTAGCAGACGTTTTAAATATGTTCTGAAATAAGCATCCTAAAGAAAGAAATAGAGTATGGATACATTTCTGTTCGTGTACATATGTGTGCATATGTGTGAATAAATTATTATGGTCATTGGTCTATATATGCATTTGTGCATGTATGTTTGTATGATGGATCTATGTAAATATCAGAGTATGTGCATATGTAAATGAAAAGGTATCTTTCATTATGGGTATATTTCTGTTCATGTGTATATGTCTGAAGAAAATGATGCATATGTATATATGTATGCATCTGTAAAATGACTGAGAGTGACATTAATGTGTTAAAGCAAAAATGCAGTATGTAGGTGAAACTATGCCAAATGTGTAGAGCTCAGAAGTTAAAGCAGTTTTAGCAGGACTGTATAAATCTCCCATTTATGTCAATGTAAAACATCAGCAGAAGAGTTAAAAATGTTCAAAAATAAGCATTATAAAGAGAAACATTGAGAATTGATACATTTCTGTGGACATATGTTTGCATATGTGTGGATAAATAATTATGCTCATTATTCTATATATGCATTGGTGCATGTATGTTTGTGTGATGTCATTTATTGTATTTATCAAAGTATGTGCATAAATGAAAAGGTAGATTTCATTATGGGTATATTTCTGTTGATGTGTGTATGTCTGTATAAAATGATGCATGTATATGTATGTATGTATTATGAATCCGTAAAATGAGTGAGAGATAAATGCATTTGTTAAAGCAAGAATGGAGTCTGTAGGCATTAGTATACCAAATCTGTAGAGCTTGAAAGATGAAGCAGGTTCAGCAGAACTGCATAAATGTCCAATTCAGTTTAATGTGAAAAAAATCAGTCAAAGTATTTTTGTCTTTTAAAACTATCACAGTTAAGAATTTGAGAAAAAAAACAAAAGACTTCTGTTCAACATTCTGATTTCCGCAAATTTTTTTCTCTGAACATTACCTGCAAAAGTCCGTGCATTGTGCTTCATTTTGAAACTTCCAGTCACTCCACACGGTGACTTCCTGTCTGGTACTGTCTTAACAACAGTGACTTGTTTGGAAGCGGCCGTGCTGTAAACAGACCTTTACGAGCATGTAGCGAGCACGGAGCAGTTACCATTTCCGCGTCGTGTCTCACCAAAACCTCCGCTGAATGTCTCTGTTTCACGGAGGCTTTGTGCGTCAGCTGCGGGTCTGTTCCTCAGTGCTGAGCCGAAGCCGCTAGCGCTAAGCTAAGCTAAGCTAAGCTAAGCTCAGCTAAGCTAAGCTAAGCTCCACCTTTCACAGCCAATGTATGCAGGAGCTGAGGGAAAAGAGCTGGGTACTTCCGGGTTGGCTCGCTGTGCCAAAACCGTGGTAGGTATCAGAAAAGGGATTAGACTGTGAGCATCCCAAGACCATGCTGAAGCTATGGGTGTAATTTTTATGTCCACAGAGTAAAAAGTGTTGACATAGTGGCGAGTTAAAAACGGGCTTCAAAGTGAAGCGCCCAGCTGTCCCGAGGTGAATTTTTGCATTACCGCAGATGAGAAGATTTTGAGTCATACTGCAAAAGCTGAAGCTCACTGAGACAAAACGATGTCAGATTAAACTTTGAAGCGGATTTCATGTGTAAGAGGAGATGGGTAGCGACGTTTTGATGCATACATCATGTCTGTGGAGGACGTTTTGACGAAGTCATAACAGGATAATTCTGCTGAGTCAGTGATAATTCTTCTGTGTCTGTCCGCTCTGAGATGACGTGACAATAGCTCTAAGGCCATTGATTTCCTCAAAAGTTGGTGTTGCTTAAAATTTCATATTTAAAAAACTGTAGAAGCCAGCAAAAAGCTGAAGATATGTAAACATGGCTGAGAAGTCAGTGCAGCTTTTAAAGCACGAAATGAAATCTGTAGGTGGAAGCATGCCCAATCTGTGGAGCTTCAAAGTTACTGAAGTTTTCAGCAGAGCTGCGGAAACGTCCCAGCCTGTGAAAGCAAACTTGAGGAAGAAGAAAAAGAACAAAATGGAGGTTAGGGAGAACAATATGTTGAAATGCTGTCTCAACATTTCAACATAATTATGATTTTACATGATTTTGCAATCATGAGATAAGAGTTATCCATAGAATAAATATATAAAATGCACATTCCATATTAGTTACTGTAAAAGTCAAAGAGTCACATGGTGTTTAGTGAATAAGGATAAATCAGAGCCGGTGAACTATCAGCTCCTTTAAAACTGAAGTTACACACAGCTCAACATGCAAAGCACAGAATCAATGCATACAAACTAAATCAAATAAAAAAATCAGTGAAAAAAACACTCAGTATAGTTAAATTAAAACTAATGATTATTATTAACTTTTAAGATAGAAAAGTTCACAATGATTTAAATGTTAATGTACAGTTATTGCAGAGTGTAAGTGTTTATGTACGGAGTTACTTTTTAATGCTAACTACATGGCCATTTAAAGTATTTGATGCTGATTTTTTAGTTACAATTTATTACAGTGTTTATTATTTGCTCATCTATTTAAAGGCTTTTTTTATTTTGTGGTAATGGTATTTCTTATTTCAGAAGTTTTTGTATTCAGGCTTGGGCATGCAAATTTGGTGACTCATTTTAATAAAAATTAAAGACAATGGCAAAAACAATGCTATTTGATTTCTTCTGGAAGCATAATAAATTGCAGATGGAGGTGTAACAGATATGGTTCAGGCATAGATGTGGAGACCGACACAGGAATACTTTTCGGGATTTATTTGGTCTGCAGAAGTCACAAAACATATCATTTACCCTCTGCACCTCACTCTGCACGTCAGCTCCCTCAGCAATGTGGACTAGCACTGTCTGAGCTAAACTGTGCACTATAACCACATAATAAATGTATTAAAACCAAATACAAGCATGCAATTAATGTAACACACAAATTGATAATAGAACTGTCTACCAAATCACATCAGATATTACTGAAAAACATACTTTTTAGCCTTAATAATTTTGACAAATCAACCACAAAAAATGTTGAACACAGTATGTTAATGAAACAGCGACACCTTGTGGACAAAGTAGAAAGGGCACACGTGGAAGGGGAACTAAATGGATGCACCAGAGAATACAAGAAATCAAACAAAAAAACATGCCTGCAGAAGACACAAAACATATCATTTGCCCTCTGCACCTCACTCTGCACGTCAGCTCCTATGATCGATCGCGGGGTCTGTTGGAGTAATCGCATGCGCACACTGATCCAGGATGGGTTACACCTGGCTTGAAGAATTCCTGGCCCAATCCCAAACCGCCCCCTACACACTAACCCTTCACTACCGAGTGTCACTCCAAAATTGAGTCACACTCGTGGCTGTGAAGGGCACTTCTACTGAACGGGGAGGGTATGTAAAAATGACGAGCAGGAATGGGAGGCCCTCTTCACTTCACCGGAAAAGGAAAACTTTGTGGCCATGGCAACAGAAAGACGCCCCGTGTAAGGCTGTTACACTGTGGCAAAGATTATGACCCGCTAGGACATGAGTTACGTTATAGCCTAATTCAAAACATTTAAGCGATTCCACATGTCTTTCAATCCGATAACCATCTGACAATTCCAATTAAAGGTGTACTCAGCGATCTTCTAATCTTCTAATCTAATGCAGTATTCATGAAATTCACTGTATTTCTCCTCTCCATCCACAAGATGTCACCACTGACAGCATGTTAAAAAAAAATCTGGTCTCAATATACAGCCTTGACTCAATTTCAGCAGGCAAATACTGTGGCTCGGGCCGAGTTACCAAAACAAAGTAAACCCCCCCCCACATCCAGGGGGCGATCATACTCATGCGCAGATCAGACAGAGGGGGGAGGGGGAGTCGTAGTTTGCGTAGCATGCGCAGTTAGCGTAAGAGAGAGATACAATAGTTGCTGTAGCAATGGCTGAAAACAGCCCAAAAGAAAAAGGTCAGAGGAGTGAAAAGTAGAAAAGAAGGGCAAGAAGAAGAGCAAAGACCCGGGTCAACATTGGTGTTGCTTTCCGACGGTGGAGGGAACTCCGCGAATTGAAAGACCTGAAAACGGACGCGGATGTCGCCGTCTGTCTGCTGGATAGGTAAGCTAAGCAACATTAGCTTCGTGGTGCTTCACTTAACAGTAGCAGCCGTCAGGCATTCATCTTATTGTCTAATCTGCCAAAATGTACTGTTACTGTGATGTTTTCAATATTGGCAGTCGAGTTGTCTGACCAGTCGGGGTTTCCTTAGCTACGTCAGCTACGTAGTTTATACGTCCGTTTCCATGACGATGCACGTCCATCAGCTTTCGGGAGGCGGGTCTAAATTCAAATATGAACAAACCCTCCACTCGTTTTCTCCCACATTGCTGACTACACCTCTAAATAAATGAATAAATGTTGCCAGTTGTGCTCACATTTTATGGTGCCAGGGCTGCACAATCATATCAAACGTCAGCATAGAGAATGATTTGTTTGTTTCGTTTGAACTTTAAAACCATGCTTTATGTGATTTTCTGTCAGTGTGACAAAGGTGTGGGGAACATATGGACACCTGGGCACTTACATTCATGTTGTTTCCTCCTATTTAGACATTGCACTTCCTGCAAAAGTCGTTGTAAGCCTGCATCAATGCAGACTCGCGGTTTAAGGGTTGAATGTACCACTGCCCCTCTGCACTACGTGGTTTGGGATGGCCCTTAATATGGCGGACCCTCCGCGAAGACGCGCAAACGGAGGGGTAGAGGGTAAGGAGAGTGTGTAGGGGGCAGTTTGAGATTGGGCCCCTTGTGTTCTCATCCTCGCTTGGGCTTTTGTGCAACCAAATAAGCCTGAACCCCTTTGTTTTGGATTTGATGAGCCAGGCTTAATCATTTAGCCCGGATGTCTGAATCCTACTTCGTGCAACAGGCCCCAGATGATAGCTCGGCAGGAAAAAACAAAACAAACACAAGCCCTTCTTGCCTGCCATTGTGATGGTGATAATGTTGCTCTTCCTCCTGTCTGTAGACTCACACCAGTACACCCCCTCATCATACTTTTTTGGGTAAGTCGGTGGTGCAGGACAATTCTACAATTGTACAAGCACACCACAGCATGATCTAAACTGTTCAATGCCTGTTTTTTTACCTTCATGTGTGGGCTGTCTAACAGATAAAATATATCTTAAAATTAAAAAAGTCCTTATGTGTGAACCCCACTTAAGTTACTGTAAGGGTGCGTTCACACTATATGTGACTTGGTGACCAAGATCACAGCCTGTGAAGATACCAACTGAGGAACAGAGACATGGGCGGAAGCTAAAAGGTTTTCAAGGTGTCAGTTGGAAAAGTCTACCTCCAACAGCTCAGTTTTATTTGACTAATTTTCTCTCTTTTTTAAATCTAAAATGAACAGTTTGGGACTTTAAATTTGTCCCAAAGAACAATTGTTGAGCTATAATACAGTCGATACGCGTGATTATACTATCATTCAGTCTCTCTACTGTCTATGGTCTTCGACTTCCAGGTGAGGCTGTTTTATCTTGTCTCTGAACAGTGAGATTCTTCAGTTGTCCCAAAGATGTCTCATAGTTTGAAATTTTAAGGAAAGCTCTGTTTCTGGAACCCAAATAGATTTGACATTCATCAAACCGTGTTTAACTCCGTCAATCTTTTTATAACTTTTATTTTACTATTTTCTATTTTTCATCAGTGTCTAGGTCCAAATAGTTGTTCCCTATGTTTAGCTCCTCTACATTTATATCGGTCCAGCCTTTCACACACTTAGGCTGCGTTTACATGGCAGATTTTTCTGAAAACGGAAACTTTTGAAAACGGGCTCCAGAGCAGAAAGGTTTGAATACGCTCTCCATGCAGCTCAGTGTAAACCCGTATCACAGCGTTTCAGGGTGAAACGCTGACGTCACCGCATGCGCAGTACTCTTTTATATGAATTCTGCGCGCGCATACCAGGAACAACAACAGCTGCAGAAAAACGTGTGAGCCTCTTAACTTGCTTGGTTTCTTATCCAGACAAAACTAAAGAAAAGAAACTCCTGCATCTCTGTGCGTCTATTCACCACTGCTGTTTATGAAAAGATTTTCTTCTTCGTACGTGTGTTGTAGCAGTGCTGCCTCTCTGCAGACCTACACCGGCATCTACTGAACCAGCATGCACACTACAGCAGATTCACTCGTCTCCAGCATCGTCATATGAGCGCAGAAGAATTTGAAAATGCAAAGGAAAAATCTTTGCATTTTTAAGTCAGGAGTTTACATGTAAACATAGCCTTAGCTTGTTATGCACTTTAGATTATATAGGCGACAGGTTTATCATCATAACACAGAAATGTTGATTCGCAGATGAATAGAAGCTTTAAACTGCAGTTTATTATGCCATGTGGGAAATATTGGAGTATCAAAGATAATAATGTGTACTTTAACACTAACTTAAAGTGTAAAACAGTTAACATACTTTAGACAACATGAACAGTAACACAAAAAACAAGGGTTGAAAATATGATAATATAAAGGGGTGAAAAGGGATTAGCGTTTTGATAGACCATTAAAAGAAGAAACATTAGCTAGCCAGGTGTGAATAAAAAACATAACAGTAAAGTGTAGGTTCTATTAAGCCAATGTAGACACCCACTGAGTAGATTTCTTTACAAATGATCCGTAACAGTAAAGACCCCCTCTTGCCTACAGAAAAAAAAAAAAAATTAACTGATTAGTATAACATGTGGAGGCTAATTGTTCAGAGGCAGCTTAACTGGACAGTAAACTGTGAAACATAACAGATGTGTCATTTCATTAACATTTATGTCTCCCATTTGTGCCTTTATTTCCAAATGGGCTCAAAATCATCAAAGTTTGTTTTGAGCATCCAGGTCCAGATCATATTTAGGTCCAGATTGTTAGTGTCAAGGTTTGTGATTTAAGAATCCAGTATTAAATCATCAGTGTTTGGATTCATTTCCACAGGATTATCTTTAATTCATTATTCTGAAGGTAAAAATTGTAAATTTCAAACTCAGTCTCATTAGTGTTTTGGTGCTTGTTGTCAGATCCAGGTCCAGATCATTAGTGTCCAGGTCCAGATAGATACAGGTCGGTGTCCTCAGCATTTCAGCATCAGACCTTCAGGTTCATCTCTGACACTCTCAGCTTCAGATCATCAGGAAACAGTTTTGATTACTGTGTCGAGGTCGAGATCAAAAGAAGAACAGCAGGTCTTAAACATAAACTATAAAAGTGATGTGATCAATCATTGACATTTATAGGAGATAAAGTTCACACAGTCTAAGGTGTGTCTCGACGTAGGCTGAGAGGGTTTTTAAGGTGACATATAAAGGAGTCGGTCTTTGACAGCTCGGCTGTATTTGAGTAATTTTCTCTCCTTTTTTCTGTCTTCAGTGAAACATTCAGGACTTTAAATTGGTCCTGGAGCTCATTTTTTTGAGCTACAATGGAGCTGATACTCCTGATTCTGCTATTAGGATTTTCAACAGCCAACGATCTTCAACCTTCAGGTAAGGCCGTTTTATCTGATTGCTGAATAGTAAAAGTTCTTTCGTTGTTCAAAGATGTTTAATAGTTAGAATTTTTAAGAATATACAGTTTCTAAGACCAAATAGATTTGACTTAATTCATCAAATTGTGTTTAACTCTGCCAGTACTTTTTTATGACTTTAACTTTACTGGTTTCTCTTTAATAACTCTGATCTTTTTTCATCTGTACCTGAAGTCTAACACTCATGAATAACATGTTTAATGGGGATTTTTCATTGTTAATAATTTGTTGTCTGCCATGGTTTTACAACATCTCCACTGCTTCTATTTACCTTCACGAAGAGGAACAAGTCAAATTAGCCAGTGCTTAGCGGCGGCCATTTTAAAGACAACACAAAACATGACATAAAGGAGGGTGAGACTGTTCAGGATCCATTTTGATGAACATCAGCTCTGCAGGAATCTTCAACATGGCTTTAACGAGTGGAGGGATAAAACCAGAAGGTCTTTCAACACAGTCAGAGGAAATATAAAACCTGACTCAGCGTTCTTTAACCGTATTACACAGACACAATGATATTTGTCATAATGCAACAGGTTGCACAATGACAAATAAATTGTGGCTCCAAACGCATCCGACATGGAGAAGTGCAGACGGCTCTATAATCTCTCGGTCTGAGGGATGAAGCTACTCTGCAGTCTGCTGGTAAAGCGGATAATTCTGTACCTGCTACCTTACGGCAGCAGGGTGACCAGGCTGTGGTGGGGTGGGTGTCCTCCAGTATCCTCTTGGTTCTGTGTAGGCTGTTCACCTTCCTGATGTCACTGATGCTCTGTTGGGTACAGATGATGCTTTGGGCAGTTTTTATCTGTGCAGCCTCCTATCCTGTGCCGTGCACATCCTGTGTCAGTTTATGATGTTTCCAGTCAGAATGCGTTCAATCTCCCCTCCTAAAAGTTGACAAGAACTTGGTGTGAGAATTTTTCTTCCTTACGTTGTTTTTAAGTTCAGAGCGCTTCTAACCAGGGCAGAGACATGTGAAGTCCATGACAGGTTCTCTGCTTTACTGATTCACAGGAACTTCAAACTGCTCACCTGTTCACCTCAGCTCCACTGATGGAGGCAGGGCTGTCTGTCTTTGTTTTCACAGACATTGAGCAGTAGGTTGTTTTCTGTGCAGCATTCTACAAGGAGGTTGATTTCTACCTGGAGTCTACCAACCAGCTTCATGGGGGAGATTGTGTTAATACAGAGCTGAAATCAACAAACAGCATTCTGATGTATCACATATAGCAGTGAAATCTGAGGACCAGAGTGAAAACAGAACTTGGACAGACCCTAAGACCAAAGTCTAAGACCAAAGTCTAAGGGCCCCGTCCTGTTCAACAAAAACTGAATACAGATTATTGAATGTCCAGCCGGAGTCTGACACTTCAAGTTTAAATTAAAGCGACACCACAGGATGTCATCATCAGTCAAAGTGCTGCTAAAACCACTGGAGGATTTACTGCAGAGCAGCTTCAGAGAAAACAGAGCTAACAATCAAGAAGACCACACAACTCAGCTGATGATCTCTACTAAAACTGTCTGATATGAGCACCACATGGTCAGCAGTGAGAGATCTGTTAACTAATAAATATAAAATCACAGCCTGTATTTCTGCTGTTAAAAGACTTTTAGCATGCATTTTCTTCAGCTCTCAAATAAAACAAGATGAACTTCTGTAAATGTAAACTGATGATAAATCCCACTGAAGATGTTGGTTCTTTATTAATGAACTCAGTTCATTAATGAAGTTCAGAACTGTAAAGACATATGATTTATGTGTTTAAACTCAGTTTCAGTCTCTTATTCTGCTTTATTTAACATGTCATGTAGAAGGAAACCTGGTGGCTGAACTTCAGCCTCTTCTGTCTGAGTGTTTAATAAAATATAATTCTTAATCTGATCTGTTTCCTAAAGAAACTTTTGTTTCTTTGTGTGCTTTGAATCCAGTCCTGTCTCCATCTTACTCTGGTTCATGTCGTGAGAATAACAGTGGGACTTACCATTGATAATGATTGGATGTCTGCCATGGTTTTATGACATCCTTATTGCTTCTTTCTGTCTGTTTAAGGAGGCACAAGTCAGCCAAGTCAGTGCAGCCAGTGCTTAGCGCAGCCATTTTATTAAAGGACACAATACATGAAATAAATGGAGGAGGGGTTTCAATTGTATAGAATCAATTATCCTGACTCCCAGGCAGATACACTCTGCTCATCCTGCCCCCTCTTGAGCTTTAGCGTCTCATGATCCAGGTAAATAAGCAAGAAGTGCTGCGGGCCACTACTCAGTTGCATTCTACTTGAAAAAAAGAATTTGTTTGTCATATTTCTCATCCAGTGATAATTTACACTTTATTTAAGAAAAGAAGTGCGCCGAAGGGCAGCAACTTGGCCTGATTTTTGTATTCTATTTGTATTGTGTTAGACTATTTTACTAACAAACTGTCCTAAATGGATTACTATAACTAGTAATGAACAAATGAATAATCCAAACAAAAGGATGGAGCAGAGTGAAAGGAGCGCCGTTAGCATCAGTATCTTACAGTATCACCCACCACTATAGGCCAAGCAATGAAGCATACCTGCATAAATCGACATGCCATGGTGGCAAATGGCACACAGTGCCAACAATGGCCAGGAGGAAAACACACCTCCGGTCACACACACATGGAGTGACCACAGTTTTAAATCCCCTGAAGATGTTTGTGTTTTATTAGTGACTCAGTTTATCAGGTATCATTAAACAAACAGTAAAGAAGGATGGTTTATGCATTTAAATTCAGTTTCTGTCTCTTATTCTGTTTTATTTACCAGGTTATTTAGAAGTAAACCTGATGGCTGAACTTCAGCCTCTTCTGTCTAAGTGTTTAATAAAACAGCTGAATCTTAATCTGATCTGTTTCCTTTAGATAGATCAGTCACAGCAGAAGAAGGAGAAACTGCCATCCTGCCAGTGAAAGTCGACTTACCTCAAGATTCAGAGCTGTCAAAGCCCATCATAAATTGGACGAGAGAGGGGAAAGACATTGTTCATCAGTATTGGTACATTCAAGATGACAATACAAACCAAGACGAACGCTTTAAGGGCAGAACATCTCTCTTCAAGGAGGAAATTAAAAAAGGCAACGTTTCACTGAAAATCGGCAATGTAACTACAAATGATACAGGAAAATACACCTGTGAGGTTCATCTTGACAAAGGCAAAAACACCTCCAAAGTTTATCTGTGTAAGTCCAGCAAACTAGTTTCATCATCCCATCACTGTGATGTTCTCAAATCTCTCTGCTCTTAAAAACATGTTTACACCTGATTGATCACACTCTATGTCTGAACAGGGGTGCTGGAGATAAGTGAGCGTAGAGGCTCTGTGAGTAAACATTTGATTTTTAAGATTTAACTGTAAAGTTCTTCCTCTAGAGATCAGAATTTTAACACCAAATGATATTTTTTCAGATTTTTCTGCAGACAGAAACAGTTGATGGAAAATGTAGTGTGAGTGTCAGGGGTTAAATGACATGCTGTGTTGGTTCAGAAACAGTCAGGACGTCCCATTCAGTCTAGATCAGGACAAACAGCTTAGAGCAGAGTCAGTAAATATCGTCCTACGGTGCAGCTCTGTGCTGGAGCAGTTTCCAAACAAACAGAAACATTTTAGTTTAAAACAGAGCGGGCTGATCTCTGACAGATGCTCAGTGAGCAGATCAGAAGATCTTAAGTGATCTGATGATTCAGAAACACAAACGTGTGAGCTCTCACCCTGATGTCTGTGGCTGCTGTTCATGCTCCACTTTCAGACTGAATCTTCCTCAAAACTTAACTGACTTGATAAAAACATGTAGATGTTCTTGACCTGTAATCTGGCTTTTGGCTTATCAGTCCCACTAAAGACACTGGTTTAAATAAACACAGTTTATCTGATGTGATAAACAAACTGTTAAGATGATTCATGTGTTTAAAGTGAATTTTTCTCTTATTCTGCTCTCATTTGATGCTGTTGCTTGAAAAAGCAAAATCAACTGAAACTTTTTTTTTCACTAAAAGCAAACATTTATAAATGTAGAGAGATTCAGACTCTAATGTCCTCAGAGCCTCCTCATCCGAGACACTGACGGTTTATCTCAGGAAAGATTTACTGAAGTTTTTTAGCATAAAACTGAGAGGGAAAACAAAGAGGGAAAAGTTCATGTCCTTCAGTGAAATGACTCCAGCTGCTGTTATTAACCTGACCTCACAGCTCCAGATGTTTTCATAATATCAGCTGAGGATGTCTGAACATCATCAAATCAGTAACTCAAACTTTTCTGCTGGACTGAAGAGTCTGACTGCTCACTTCACTCCAGTTACTGACCACAGTCTGAGCTCTCTCAGTGGACGTGCACTGAGCTACAGGTTTGTACCTGAGAAAACACTCTGATGATACAAAGTCTCCTGAAATCATTTCAAAGAAGGACCCACCTACATGTGGTCAGACCCTCAGGGTCCTGGTTCAGGTTTAAAAGAGGCCACGTGGTTCAAACATGTGAAAACTCTTCAAACAAACCAAAATTCAGCAGCTAGGATATGATCAACAAACTACTGAGGCCATTCAAACTCCCATCAACAACATGTTCCTCATTAAAGAATTCAAATGTTTCATAAAAATCAGAAACAGCAGAGAGTTCAGTTCACCTGGACCAGAAACAAAGAGCCAAGAAAAGTAGACTGCATCTTCACCCCCCTCCAAAAGTCCACTGTGGGCCAGGCCAGACTGGAGACAGATTGATCAAAAGGAAAATTAAGAAGACATCATTAAAAAAGTTTGATTGAACAATCTGACTGTGAAGAACAACCCTGACTTTGTCTCACTGTTTGTTTTCTGCAGGAAAAAATTGTTGAAACTGTCATCGGAGGTTTCGGTCTTGCTGCTGCTGCTGCTCTCATTGGTGTTACTGTTTTTCTTTGCAACCGTAAGTCATGTGTTGCTTCAATTGGAAAAAAAAGATATATTTATTTTGATTCTAGTGTGAAATGTTAATTTAGAAACAGAATCAAATGTGGGAATCAAAAAGCTTCTTTACGTCAGACTTTCATCTCAGGACTCAAACTTCAGTTTAATAGACATAATCAAGATTTAAGAATTCTGAGAAAAATCCAAGAAATCCCTTCAAAACCCAAAGACAGTGGCTATCTCCTAGGAGTTCTGACTTTGAATTTAGCAGTTTTGATCCCAGAACTCTGTTTTTCATAATCAGGATTCTGACTCAACTTTAGAATTTTGATTTAAATCTCTGAATACAATCTTTTGTTCAACACTCGGACTTGTATTTCAGTGTCTTTTCTTTGGTCTTAATCTCAGGATGTTGACTGAAGTCTGAGAGTTCTTTCTTAAATATCAGGAAGCTGGCTTTATCATCATAATTCTGCATTAATCTGACACTTATCAAAGTGGATTCAAACTGCATTAATCCAACTTCACCCGAAGTTTTCTGACCTTAATTTTAGATGTATGATCTTTTTTTCTCTTCCTCAAATCTGATTTTGCTCTAAAATCAGAACTTTAGTCCAAGAAGCCTCACATGAAGATTCTGATTTTATTTCAGCAGGAGTTCTTTCTCTGAGCTACATACATTTAAACATGTTTTCTACTTAATTTTCAGGTTTCTAAAACACAGGATTACAGGATTTTAACCCTTGATTTGGGAAAATTGATTTTGTTTTCTGAACTCTTCTTCTTCATATTTTGACTCAAATCTCAAGATCCTGACATTTTTCTAAATTTTGACCTTCAGCTGTAAACTGTCAATTTTATCGTAAAGTACTTCCTGAATTCTTCAGATTCTATCCTTTGACTTTTTCCTTGCAAACCTGTCTCCAAACTCCTAATTCTTAATTTTATTTTAAGGATAAATTTAATCCAGGAATTCAAATCAAATCAAATTAAACTTTATTTATAAGGCACTTTTCATACTAATAAGCTACACAAAGTGCCTCACAGAGGCTAAAAACAACATAGAAACAAAAACACACACACACATACACACACACACACACAAATACAGAGAGAGAGAGAAAGAGAGACATGGCTGTGCACTGAGGACTGAGGTAAGGAATAAGCTACCTTTGGGGGCCATCAATACTGAGGAGGGCTCCCGGCCCACGAGGAGCACAACCGGAGACTTCCCTACCCGGCACAGACACGAGGCCCCACACCACAGTGCAGGGGCCTCTGGCCATGCAGGTGGAGCGTCCCACGGCAGCAGCCCCACAAGTGGACCAGGAGCAGCTCCCAGCGTGGAGAACCCCCATGAGGAAACACTGGAGCTAAAAACCATCATACTAAAACAGTAATAAAAATATAAGAAGAGAGATAAAATAACATAAAATGGATAAGTGAAATAAAATAAAAATTAACAATTAAATATGATACAAATTTGGACTAAAAGAATAAATAAGATATACAGTAATACAATAAAACAATAAATAATAAAGGTATTAATAAATTGATAAAAACAAAAGCTTGATTAAAAAGATGGTTTTAAGCCTCTTTTCAAAAGTATCAACAGACTCTGCGGCCCTGAGATTCTCTGGTAGGCTGTTCCACAATCAAGGGCCATAATAACTAAAAGTCGCCTCCCCGTGTGTCTTAGTTCTAACTTTTGGTATGGTTAAAAGGCCAGTGCCAGAGGACCTCAGGGTCCACAAGGGCTGATAGGGTAAAAACAGGTCAGATAAATAAGAAGGCCCGAGGCCGTAAAAGCATTTATAAACCAGTAAAAGAACCTTAAAATTGATCCTGAAACACACGGGGAGCCAATGCAGCGATTTTAAAACTGGAGTAATATGTTCCCGCCCTCTGGTCCTTGTCAGCACTCGTGCAGCTGAATTTTGTAATAATTGGAGATTGGATATTGTCTTTTTGGGAAGACCAGAGAGCAGGGCATTACAATAATCTAAACGAGAAGAGATAAAAGCATGCATTAACACCTCTGTGCTGGCCTGAGAGAGAAACGGGCGGACTCTGGCTATATTTTTGAGATGGAAAAAAACAATCTTGGTTATGTTCTTGATGTGTGGAATAACAGAAAGCTGTGAGTCAAAAATCTGAAGAACTTGAATCAGATTTTTGCTGTCAGTATTTTGACTGACCCCTCTAAAATTATTACAATATTGATTCAAATTTTGGATTCTGATTTAAAGTTTGATTTCTGCCATAGCATCAAAACTCTAAAAGTTATTGTCATCATTTGATATTACAAATTTCTTACTTGATCATGTTTGTAAACTTTGATCTTTAGTCTTAATCTCAGACTTAAGTTAGATCTGAATCTCAGGATTTTAAGAATGATTTCAGAATTATTTTTTCAAACTCAGAATTCAGGCTTCAACTTCGGTTCTTAACTAAATCTCAAGAGTTTTAATTCATATAAGTCTGGCAGTAATCTAAACATTCTGTTACACTTGAAAACCGTACATAGGCTATTTAAGAAATATTTTGCTTTCCTGATGACCTGACTTTCATTAAAGGGATAGTTGACTTTTTGAAGTGTGGTTGTATGAGCTCCATATGACCACTAAGTAAATTAGATACAGTAGAAAGTTGTCTCCTCTCCCTCAGTAAGCCACGGTTGGCAGGAGTCTTACAGGTAAGTAAGGTAACAGTGACAAGGGGGATTTTCCCTGCCTACAAGAACCCCGGTTAAAAAATAATACTACAGTTTAAGAGTACACTACCTATGATTTTTTTTCAGTGCATTAATTTTACAGAAATATAAAGTTTATCTGGAACTAACCGACTCACATCACCTATTCTTTGGCACAACACTGCTGAATCGCTCCACCTCCCTCTCAGCTAATGTAAACATAAGCTATGCAGCTTCAGACGCCGTTGAGATTGTTATTTGACAAATATTTCTGGGATGGGTTTTTTGTGTTTTTCCCTGGATGCAGAAGCAGATGTGCATTAGAAGCGCTCAGTGTTCACCGTATTCCTGTGTAACATGGGCATGTGGCAACATCGTCTACAGCAAATGCCTGATAGGTTACATAACTATACATTTATATAAAGTCATGGAAAAATATAAATATATTCAGGCATTTAGGAGATGGTAAATGTATATTATAGCATCAGAAATGGCTATCATTCTGTTGCAGCAGAAGTTAGAGACTAATACATGGCTGCGTGTGAGAGACAGACAAATGCGAATAGTCTGCTGTGTTATGGTAAAAAGCCTCCTCTACTCTGCCCGTTTGTCACTGACTTATCATTATTACTTACTTTGAAGACAAACTGTCATTAGGTCCTTCAGGTGTGGGATGTTATTTTCAGTTTATTTGCGAAGTTGAAAAATGTCCACAAAACTCTGCTGAAGTTGGTCTGTAGACCAAGATCCACTCGTGACACCAGGAAATCTCGTCCTTTGGCACCGAGTCACAGTTCACACACTCGCACCACTGTGTATTTCTGACTCTTTTATGGAGTCCGGATGTTTCTTCTGTGTTTCTGCTGTTCGGTGTCCATCTGCAGCAGCTCTTCTGTGTGATCCTGTTCACACTCATATCCTCTCAGCTCCAAAGTGAATATAACTTCATTGTCACTATCATAATCAATCTTGTTTAATTTCCTCCGTTGTCACTTCCTTAAACCCCTGGGAGTCAGAACAAAATAATTCTAATACTATATAGAGCTGAAATGATTCCTCGAATAATCACGAGTATTCGATTACAAAATATCCTTGAAGCAAATTTTGTGCCTTGAAGCCTTGTTTAGTATAAATTTATACATATAAATATATATCTGGACTACTATACAGTGCACAATGTTTGACACGGACGGTCATTTCTGTGGCACAACGCGCCTGCTACCTCCGCTGCTGCGCGGCTTGTAAAAATCATGAAGGAAGAGAAAAGAGAGGGACAGAAAGGAGAGAGTCTGCAGAAGAAATGGCAGAGAGCGTCCCAAGTGTGTGGTCACTACAAGAAGGGACGAAAAGAAAACACAGTGCAGTGTGTCTGATGTCAAACTGAGTTAGCTTAGCATGTAGCTTAGCATGATAGCACATTGTTGTTCGGGCTGCAACTATTACTATTACAGCATTTTAAATATGCTCATCACAGACATGGGTCCTCTTTCTATGGTGGAGGACACAGGATTTAAGAACATGATCAAGGATTTCAATCCAAACTACACAATGCCCTCCAGAACACACTTCACAAATATAATGTCAGAATTATATTACTGCTTTGTAAATGAGTATTGTATTGGCTTTGTTTTAAGTCAGTACTGGTTTAAACTTTGAAAGTTGTTAAAATAAAAACCCTTTTCTGAGGAATAAACGGCATTTGGTTGCTCATTTTGAAAGCCCTAACATGTTGCATTGTATACAATTGATTTATTTGTTTAAAAACAAAAAAGTATATTTTGTTAGAGTACTCAGTTACTTGAAGAAATAATTGACAGAGTACTCGATTCCAAAAATACTCGATAATCGCAGGTCTAATACTATATCAAAGTTATAACCTGTGTCTGAAGCTGCATAGCTTTTGTTCCACGGAGGAATACGTGACGTGAGTCGGTTAGTTCCAGATAAACTTTATATTTCCAAACAGTTAATGCACTGAAAAAAAATCATAGGTAGTGTACTCTTAAACTGTGGTATTATTTTTTGACGGGAGTTCTTGTAGGTAGGCAGAGAAAATCCCCCTTGTTGCTGTTAACTTACTGACCTGTTAGCGTCTATTTCTGTGCAAAAGACTCTTGTGGACTGTGGCTAACTGAGGAAGAGGAGAGAACTTTCTACTGTATCTACTGTACTTAGTGGCCACATGGAGCTCATACAACCTCAGTTCAAAAACTGAACTACCTCTTCAATATTCTGACTTAAATGCAAATCTGACATTGATTTAGACTTAATTGGATTCTGACTTTAACCTCAGCTGTTTGTCTTTAACTTGGGGATTTAAGAAATGGGATTGAAAGAGAAATGTTGTTGTCTTTTTCATCACCCAGTTTTCATCATGATTTTAATCATGAAGTTCTCAAATCATAACTGTTTTTTTTTTTTCATTTTTTTCAGAATGCTGACTCAAATATCCAAATTCTCACTCGTGTTTCACAAACATGACCTAGATTTTGAGATCTTTCGTGTAATCTGAGGAATCTGATCCCTATTTAGAGTTATGACTAAAATACAGTTTAGTTTAGTTCTTTTTTTTACCCCAGACGTCTGACTTTGATTTGGGTTTTTTGACTTGTCCCTGACATCTCTGACTTATATCACAATCAAAATCAGATGACATGATTATTACTTCATTATTTATTAACTCAGTTATCAGCCTCCAGACAAGAGGTTTCATTTCTAAAAAGATCCTGACAGCTTCATGATCAGACAGACGATCCTGACGGTGAATATAATCCTCAAAGGAGGAGATCACTGATTTAAAATCATCCTGTTGGACTGAATGAAATGAAATCAGTGAATTAAATCTGAAAGAATAAAAACTCCAGTGTTTGAGCTCAGGAACCAAAATAAAACTGTTCGATCTGAGGTTTAACAGTTTGAAACTTTTCTTTTCTTAAACTCTCACAGACAGACGCAAATTGAATGAGGTTCAACAACAGATACCATTGCCAGTCAGTGATGGAGGAGGAGGAGATGGAGGAGACGGAGGAGCAGGAGGAGGAGATGGAGGAGACGGAGGAGCAGGAGGAGGAGATGGAGGAGATGGAGGAGACGGAGGAGTAGGAAGAGGAGATGGAGGAGATGGAGGAGCAGGAGCTGGTGAAGAGTCAGAAGAACCTGGTGAGGGGAGTTCTATGCTAAACCCCCCTGCTGGAAATGATGTCAGCTAATATAAAGAATCTATGAACAAATGACAAATGGAGCAACAAAAGATAAAAATACAGACAAATAAATAAATTCAAATGAAGATGTAAGAGATGTGCTGCATAAATCTGAAGTGTTCAGATGGTTTTTGTTCCTTTCTCCCCTTTTGTTTGGCTCAGACCTGCCGCAAGCCAGAGAGTTGTATATGTTGTTTTTGTTTGTTTATTGGTAAGATTTCACCAAACTGCTTGACAGATTTTGCTTACATTTTCAGGAGATGTTGGTAAGGGAAAAACTTAGAAATTATTAGATTTTGGTGGTGATCCAGGTAACTGTCATGCATGAACAATGTTTTTTGCTTAATAACTGTCTAACTAATAATGATATCAACATGATTCTAAGTGCTAGCTGTGTGCTTTCAGGGTCATGAATCATATTATTATGGTGACTATTGCTGATAGATGTAAAAGTAACATGGGAGCTTTCTTGATGGAGGTTTGTGCTCTCTGAGTGCTTCATACTGTAAGACTGTTATGGGTGTCTATTGGCCCTTTTCCATTAGCCCTATACTCTACCCGGCTCTACACTACTCGCCTTGTGCTGCTTTTCCATTAGCCCCAGTCGCCTGCCCAACGGGGTGCAGTGTTGCTGTAAACAGCTGAGCGGCACTACGGTGACATCATTTTGAACGCGACACAACAATTTGTAGCTTTTTGTCACAAACCGAGTAAAAAAGGAAAGCAGAAGAAGGCTGCAGGTGATAAGAAGAAATACCCCTTTGAGAAGCACAGGAGAGTTTGGAAGCTATACAACAGAATGAAGCCGAGGACGAGAGCAATCGAGCTGCAAAGAAAAGAAGTATGAGAGTAAGCCAATGCTAGCTGCTGCTAGCATGCTAGGTCGTCCCACACATGACTCATGATGACATTGTCTGACCAATCAGTAGCCGGCAGTCGGTGACGTCATCTTTTAGTATTGACTCAGCTCGCTTGGAACCAGAGCGGAGTAGGTACTAAAACTAGCTTGTTTTAGGAGGTACCAGGCTAATGGAAACACGCTGCAAATCGAGTAGAGCCGAGTAGAGTAGAGCCAAGGCGTGCTAGTGGAAAACGGCCATTTGTGTGGATGTCAACACACTGTCTGTCACACTGTCTAATGATGTCTCTCTGTTTATTATGTGTGCTTCAGCTAATTACCACTGTTTTCTGACTGTTTCACATACTTGCTATCACTCCCTTGCTGCAAGCCTGCTTTACACTGAGTCTTTAAGGTCAGATTATATGTACATAAAAAATGTTTATTTTTATGTTTATACTGTAAAAATATTTTTAATGCTTTTGTACATTAAAATATTTAAGTGTACATGAAGTGTGTGTTTCAAGCTAATGTTATTAAAACATACTTCTAGATTTTTTTTTTAGAATTTTTTGTTTGTATGAGCATTTTGTATATTTGTATATATTTTTTTTAATTAAATTTAAATATTTGATTCAAAAGTGGCTGTTTTCTTGCATTCATCCCCTTTCTTTGTCTCATCCACCTCTGGGACATTTGTAAGCTTCTTCTTCAGGATGTCGAGGTGTTCCCAGGTCAGAGTTTGTAACCAGTGATCATCAACTGGTGGCCTTGGGGCCACATCAGGCCCTCCACAGACTCTAATTCAGGACCTTAAATGGTTCTAACTCAATCTTCATGTTTCAGTTTCTGAGTTTGGCCTAAAAACAAGAGTACATGGACAAAAACTAAATTAATGGACATATTCATAAAAAAAAAATTGACTAAAATTTCTGACAGACTTAATCCAATCAGACCTAATTTGGTCATGTAGCAAGTAAAGACAAGTTAGGATTATATCCAATCACAGCTACTTTGGTTGTGTTAAAGGTTGGATGAGGTCAGAGGGACATCCAATCACAGCTGCCTTAGCTTGGTGGTGGTGGGATAAGTTGTGGAGCGATGGCAGAGTCAGACCATTATATAGCACGGATCCATCCTGCCTTCATACCAGCAAGAGGCTCTTTTGTTCTCAGAGGGTTGTGAAGGTGCTGAAAGGCATCTGAGGTTTTGAGCTTCACCCATGATGACTTTTGTCAGAAAATTTGAAATATTTCATATTTAAAGCATCAATCTGATGCATTTTGAAAGAAACATGAAGCAGAAGTACAGGACAGTATGACTTTGTAATAAAGTATCTATGCATGGTCACATTCTGCTATGTTAGAAATGAGTTTGGGAATTGGAAGGAAAATGTGGATATTTTCACTTTTTACATAAAACATACAGTGAAGTGGTGGATCTCTACAGCTCTGTCCTGAGTAACATTCACCATGTTAAGGCATCATGACCCAGATCTCAAAAAGATCAACCACTTCAATTTGCTTCGTGAGAAAATATTGAAAGATTTTTGTGCAAAGTGAGACCAGAGAAAGAATGTTCTAAACATTAAATAGTAATAAGAGTACTGTAGAGTGAATGTTTTTATTGGAGTCAAGGCTCCTTCAGGCACACGCACGTGTTTGCAGTTCGCTGATAATCTCTGATATCATGTCCCGTTCATAGCCCCCATCCCATCTATGTTGATGTTATGCTCTGATTTGTTGTGCATTTCGGTGCTTATCAGAAAGCCACACAGGGGGTTCATGTTAAAATGCTCTGTTGTCTGTGGCGCTACTTAAACTGGTTAATCAATCTATTTGACTAAGCCAGAGCCCAGCTCTGAGGTGGTGGAGCTGGGCTCCGGAGGGCTCCAGCCAACTTTAACTACTGGTCATAGATGTTGCTTTTTCCTGTAGCTGTCCCTCCTGGTAAGGTGGATGTGTGGGAGAGAGCACGCATGGAATCTATGTGACCCGGGTCACGACGAGCTTAATTTTTTTCCTGCTGCTGCCATACAATAGTTTTCTGGAACACAGTACACAAAAACAAGCTCCTGGCTCCTTGAGCTTTTGACAACACTTAACGTAAGGCTTTGAATCTGTTCTGGCCTTCTCTATCCAACACCAGGGCCACTTATTTTTTACTCCTGCTTCCAATCTCGAGGGTCCTTGCCGGTTTTAACATACCGGTTCACAGCTGACGCTGTCCAAGGCCCAATCCCTTCACTACGAGTGTCACTCCTAAACTAAATGAAGTCACACTCGTAGCTGTGGAGGACACTTTTCTTGGAGGGGGATGGTGGGTTATGACACGGCCAGGAATGGGAGGCCCTGTTCACTTCACCGGAATATGGAAGACCTCGTCACCATGGCAACAGAAAGACACCCCGTGATTGTTATGCTGGGGTACACATTGCAACTCACTAGGAGAGGAGCTACATTATACTTAGAATAATTTTAAATGATTCCACTTGTCTTCCAGTCTGTTTACCTTCTGACTTGTTCACTCAAATAAATAAATTAATGCTCCAAATAGTGCTCACATATTGAGGTGCCAGAGCTGCACAATCAAATCAAACTCCAGCATAATGTAAGATTTGCTTGTTTCGTTTAATCTTTTTAAACAACACGCTTTTTGTGATTTCAGTCAGTGTGACAAAGGTGTGGGGAACATACTGGACATGGCCCTTCCATTTATGTGTTGTTTCCTCCCCATTTAGACATTGCACGTCCTGCAGAAGTTGCCAAAAGCCTGTATCGATACAAACTCACTGTTTAAGGGCTGAATGGTCCACTGCCCCTCTGCACTATGTAGTTTGGGATGGCCCTTAATATGGTGGACCCTCCGCGAGGACTCGCAAATGGAGGGGTAGTGGGTAGGGGGCGGTTTGGGATTGGGCCCAAATGTTCAGAGCTCAAGGCCTACTCCCTACTCTACCCCTGATTGGCTAGAACCCCTTGGTTACCTTGAGTACCACTGGTAGTGGAAACATCACTTAAATGACTTGTTACAGATAAAAAGAAAAAAAAAATCACCAAAATATTCAAATACCGCATTTCCGGCACTGTGTCGAGGTCTTCAAGTCCTGGAGCAACAAAATGTTTTATAACAGGATTTGATGGAGTATATCAGATATGTCTAGATATTAGTAGTTAACTGAATGCACTCGATAGTCCTGCTGTCATCAGCTAACATAGCAATAGCAAGAAACAAGACAGAAAAATAAAATAGATTTGGCAATATAAAAACACCAGTCATCATGTAACACTCACAGTAAGTTGCTGTAACAGCCTGTGGTCACTCAGTGTAACTTGTTTTAACTTTTTCGGCTGCCCTGAATAAACCCCCTCCCCTTTGCAATATTTTTTTAAGTAAAAGTGAATATTTGGTACTAATTTGCCTCGGCTGTTGTCTTCCATTCATCTACTTCTTTCCACTCATCCATCCATCACATGTATAATACTAGAAAGCACTCAGAGAGCGCAGACCTCCGCCAGCGCCACAGTCCTCAGCCATATTGCCATTTTGACCATAAATATTACTCCTACCTTTATTTCATCTAAATATTTAGATTCCTTGACCATGACAACATACCATTAGCAATTGGATTCAAAATTATATGTACTTTGGTTCAGTAGTTATTTACGGAAATCACATTTTCGCCATGGCGGCCAGGCGCTGATCCGGATCAACACCGAAATCGAATCAGTTCTTCCTTTTCCCATTCTGAACATTTCCTGAAAATTTCATCCAAATCCATCCATTACTTTTTGAGTTATTTTGTTCACAGACGGACAGACGGACGGACGGACGGACGGACAAACTCTCCCGAAAACATAACCTCCTTGGCGGAGGTAACTATATGATTTGATAATATGGGCTGGGAGGGTGGGTGTGATCCTCTATTTTAATCTGTATCTCTCTGATCTGCTTGTTTATTTTAATATACAGAACTTTGTGATACATCTTATGTATGAAAAGTGCTTTATAAATAAAGTTTGATTGATTGATTGATTGATTGATTGATTGATTGATTGATTGATTGATTGATTGATTGATTGATTGATTGATTGATTGATTGATTGATTGATTGATTGATGAGAAGAGAAACAGAATCCAACAGAGAAACAGAATCAAACAAAGAACCAGCTGAAGAAAATGAAGTTCACCAGCAGAGGACTCCACAGAACAACTGAGCTGAACAAAGCTTGGCCAGTGAAAAGAGTATCCTGTGACGTTGGGTCGGTTCATTGATGGCTACTGATTGAAGTGCACATGGAGTCAGAAAATGATTAGCTTGAAAGTTGATCCACATTTTAACATTAACGTTTGGTGAAACTGAACCAAACAGCAGCCACATTGTTTGGTACATTGAGGGATACAATGTTAAAAGGTTACTGTAAACTTTACAGTAACTTAGTGCAACAAATTGACAGCAAGTTAATGTAAACACCTCTACAGCAGCAATACCCTGTTTCAATTAATCATGATTGTTGTATTTTCAACAAAAGTTTAATTACTGTATTTGGATTTAAGGTATCATTGCTTCATTTTGGCTACAGCAGAAATGCTGTATTTTCAAAAAACAGCATTCTGTCAGTGTTTACATTTACTGTATAATTACAGTTATATGCATTTTAAATTTCAGTGAACTTGCTGTATTTGAGTAAAAATAACTGTATAATTAAATATTTCACTGGTCAGTTATTAGCAATTTATCATATTTTTATAAAAAAATAGCACAAAAATTCTGATCCTATAAATAAAATATATTTAATCAAATGTATGTTTCACTCAAAATGAATATTAAAGTTTTCTGGGCAAGAAGGAACTTTCTCCTCATCCATTGCCCTTTTGAGTAATTTACTTTGTATACATTTTATAAGGTAAGATAAACCTTTATTAGTCCCACAGGGGGAAATTCCAGGTTTACAGCAGCAGCAGGATACAAGAGAAATATCAGAAACAGATTTACAAATGAAACAATAAGTAATTAGAATAAAAATCGCAAAAAGCATAAATACAACTAGAATGAAAATAAATGAAAAGAGCATGAGCCTTAAATCAATATCAACTTCCTTATGAAAGAAAAGAAGAAAAAAATTAAGTGGAAATAAGACTGACTGAGATGGAGGAATACACAGTTTTAACTATTAACAATATTTACATCAAGTTTTGGGTGCATCTATATGGAGATGGAGGTATACACAGTATTACAGTTAACAATATTGCACTAAAAAAAGTGAGAGAGGACAAGCAGAGGATTGAAAACTAGAACAAAAAAATTTCTGAAATTCAGGCATATCAAGCAGGAAATACAGATTATTGCACACTGGAGGTTTTTGTTTTAGTCTAACAGCTACAGGAAGGAAGGACCTGTGACACCTCTCTGTCACACACTTCGGGTGGAGCATCCTGTCACTGACAGAGCTCTTCAGTGCAGTCTGTATGTGTTGGAGAGGTTGAGGGCCTCAACTTGAGTTGAAATTGTTCATATTTAGTTCAGTTTTAGGAGGAAAAGTTAAACACTGTAAAGCTGTCTTAACCTGTAAGTGGGTTAATTAAAAGGCTTTTGGTGGCACCAAGTGGAGTATATCATACAAATTCCAGCAATGCAGCCTTCTGGCAATGAGGACAAAATTAATGTAGAATATGCAACTGTATAAACTCTGAAATGGCCAAAATGACAAAATACTTTATGTACCTCGTGCTGAACAAATACAACCACTTTAAAAAGTGAAGGGAAACACAAATTTAAGCTTCAACGCATAAATGTTATAATGCATCTGTTTTCTGTAGATATATACAAATATCAGTCATACTCATTTTTGTTTTTTCCATATCTTAGTTAAAATGTCTATCTATCTGAATGTATGCATGTATCATAAAACTCCCTTACTTTCACTGAATGTGTGTTATATATATCTATATATGTATATCTATACATGAGCATATCAGATATTACCAAAGATCCAAAACAGCGCAGAACTAAATCTTTCAAACATGGCACAGAAAAGAGTGGCAATAGAGTAATAACAAAATACATGGTTTTGAAATTAAGAACAAATTGATGTGTTTGTTTTTTTTCTTTTCTCCACTCTGATTGGTTGTGATGTCTGCAGAAGTTTATCCTCCATTGACCTCCAACCAGGACATTCAGGAGGTCCCATTTTAGCCTCGGCTTGAGCTGCAGGAAAACAAAAACAAACAGAAGAGACAGTTTGGACTTTAAAATGAGGTTTTGTTGAAGCTTCTTCATCTCTCAGCTTCACTTCCTCTTTATTGCCAGCATAACCGTGTTACTTGTGTGACAATCAGCTGATCTGGTTAACCACAATTATCTTTGTTTATTACCAGGAAACTGAGGTTGAGACAGTCATACTTGGACAAACTGTGGTATCATCAGTGTAACCTTTGCTGGCTTTGTTCCTTGTGCAACAGTATGAAGGGTATCTATGGGCCCTACGAATTCAGAAACTTTACCCATAAGTGTCAGCGTGTTGTGAGCTGGGTGGCAGTCGAAGACAGGGAGCTTGGCAGCACGATCCCTGGCTGTAACTGTTAGCTCTAGAGACGTGGAACATTACCTCTCTGGTGAGGAAGGAACCTGAGCTGGTGTGCCAGATTTAGTGGCTCCAGCTAGACAAAGTCGAGCTCACCTCAGCACTTGGCTTGGGCTCTGGGACCAGTCCTCTTGAGAGGGGCTAGACTCTCTTCTACTCTGGAGTTGCCTATGGAAATAGGCGTCAGGCTGGGCTGGCAGTACTTGTCTCTCCTAAGCTCGGCGCCTGTACGTTGGGGTTTACCCCAGTGGACGAGAGGAAGGTGTCCCTCCGCCTTCAGGTGGGGGGACAGAACCTGCAGCAGCTCAGAGTATCCACCTTTTTTAGACTCCCAAGAGGGGGTGCTGGAGCGTGCCCCTCCTGGGGACTCCCTCATTTCAACGCTCACGTTGGCAATGACAGTGAGACCTGGAGGGGTGTGATAGGGTGGAACATGGAACCTGAGCTGTGTTTTGTTACTGGACTTCTGTCTGACTTGTCCATAACAAACACCATGTTCAAACATAAGGGTGCCACTCTAAGCCACAGTTCAATGATCAACTTTATTCTCGTGTCATACTTGCGACCGCATGTCTCAGACACTTTTTGGGCATTTTGTGCCTTTATTGATAGGAGAGAGACAGTGGATAGACTTATGAAAGGGGGTGAGAGAGTAGGGGAAGAGACCCTGCAAACTGGTCACAGGCGGGACCCGAACCTGTACCGGCAGAAGCAAGTACATGGGCTGCCTGGTTGCTAACCACTCCAAAAGAGCACGGCAGTCATAATTTTGAAAGGTTCCAGAAAACAAAGACTGGGCACCAACCATCTCACTGGTCAGTTGTCTCTCTTGTCACTTGACAACCACGAGAGTATTAAAACAGCAGTAAACAGACCAACAGGAGCCTCTTTGGCCCATGAAGGTCAAAATAGTCTTACCCTCTGACACTCAAGTGACCATCTTGAGTTCTCACCTTTAGCCCTCAGCCTGTAGGTGTAGATGCACAGTAAGAGAATGATGGTGTAGAAGACGAACAGCAGGATGGAGCACACCAACTTGGGCACAGGAAGGACAGGAGTAGGTAAGGAAGGAGGCAAGGAAGAGAAATGATGAATGATGGAAAGAGGAGTGGAGATGTCCGGGGGGCGAGCTGTTCGGGGAAAACAACCATGAGAACTTCCATGAAACATCATCAGTGTTTTTAGTCATGGACTTTAGACTGGACAATACTGTTAAACAAGGACTTTTGAGTATGAGACAGAGGAGCAGAAACAGTTTGGACAGAAAGATGTCTGGGACAGCTTAGGGTTTGTATTAATAAAATACGAGGCTTTTCCACTACATGATATCTGCGTGACCTGCCTGAACTTGATTGTTTTGGTTTTCCAACAGGAGTTGCACCTTAAGGGATGCCGGTGGGGCCGTTCTTTGGAGACTGTAGCTTGGCAAGATGGATCCACCTGATTACAGACACAATATCAAGTGGATCCAGCTGCACAGCAAGCATGTGTGGCCATGTTGACTACATCCCATTTTTTCTAAAACCAGAAATCCTATAAAAAATTAAGATGGGCTTCTTATTTGTCAATGCATTTAATATATAGACCAAAGAGTTTCCTGGACAAGTCTGTAAAAATGTTTATTTAGGTTGAAAAGTCATCCTTTCACTGTACCCTTTTAGAACATCTCCAGGGTTCCGGCAGCCAGGCTCAAGTGGACACTTAAGAAACTACAGCTTTAGGAACTCTGCATGGCCTCTTATTTCTAATCTGGAGATTGACACTTGGCTGTTGCTCAAAGCTGGTCATTCATTTCTGGATCATAGTCCAACGATGGGCTGGACTGCACACATGCGCGGTTTGCATTGTTTAGCCTCTAAAAGTAGAGTTTGGCCAAAGGAGTTGGTGCCTGCACAGTCACTACATTGTCTTTTTCCTTCATAGTACGTGCTTTATGGATTTTATAATTGCAATTTGGAAATATTGGTGGAGGAAATGTGGAAGAGATCTGCCAGTGAAAAAATGTACTCAAAGGACACTTCCTGACATATTTACTGATAAAACAAGACAAAGGACCACTTGGCCTAATTGTAATATTGAAGGGATTAAATGATTTCAAGTGTACATAAAAGTACTTTTTAAACATTTTGAGCTCCCTGCAACAATACTGCGGTAAAAATGATAACTATGATAAGGTTGATTACAATTACAGTAATATGAAAATTTCATACCATTACATCCCTACAATGAAACAATGATCCAACCTCACTAAAGGACTGGACTGAACACAGTCCACTAATCTTTATGTGTGAGAATCTTAAATACTAGATTTTCTTGTTACCTCTCACAGCCAGCCAGCTCTTCCTGGACTTCCCTTTGGTCGGGTGCTCACAGCTGTAGAAACCTTCATCAGAAAAGGAAACTGCTGGAAGAACCATCTTCCCTGCAGGCTGAGTGCCGATGAAAACATCGTCTTTGAAGAAATTTGCTTCCAAATGTGACGGCAAGTGACTATCTAAGTGGTCCTTATCCAGGCAGAGAAGGGTCACTGCTTCTCCTTCAGTCACAGGAAATGCTGGACTGCTCAGGATCACATCACCAACTGGAACAGAAAGAAACCAGATGACAGATCAGCAGGAAAAACCAACACATGTACAAGTCTCTTAAAGTGGACTCACCTGCAATTGTGATGTTGATGATGTTGCTCTTCTTCCCATCTGTAGACTCACACCAGTACACCCCCTCCGCGTATTTGTAAGCGAATTTAATGGTGCAGGAAGACTTACCCGGCACCCCCCAGCCCCTCTCACAGGGCTCTAAAACTTGAAGGGAGATGTTTCTTTTCACCGTCCAGTCGCTGCAGCCTCCTGATACCTCACACTTCAAGGTGAGGCTGTTTCTCACAAAGAACTGAGATCTGTCAGGAGTGACCCTCAGAGTGGCTGCAGAGAATTATCCATTATTATTATTTTAGAGGAATCATTGATCAAATATTTCCTGAGGGTAAGGGTCACATTCAGTTTTCCCATGTCCCAATGAGAAAAAGGATCATCGAGCACATTCAGTCAGTTACTTCAGTTAGTTAAAGGATTGTACTTCATCAGATCTTTGACAAAACTACAGTCTTCTTCACAAAAAGAAACTAAATCAAAAATAGATTAAATTTTATGTTCAACCACTCATCAACATAAGTAAGACAATCACATTGAATTTGAAGGCATTTAGGCATGCAGAAATGGTCCAGACAACATGAAGCTCAAACCAAGCATCTGAATGGAGAAGCAGAGTTGATTTAAGAGACTCTGAACTCAGCATTATTGTTGTACCAAACTCATTTGGTCTGCTTGGATTTTTACAGAAAACCATCTCCAGACATTACAGAGAATGAACCAAAAAGAGAAAAAATCCAGTGATTGAATGTTCTCTGGGCAGAAATAGTTCACTGTCACCACAGTTCAGAGGAGTTACCAGAGTGGTTCAAGATGGTCAAAAGACAACAGTTCTTTAATAACCACAGCCAGGGTGTACAAAAGAACATTTCAGAGTGCACAACACAACCAAACTCTACAGAGACCACATCCTGTCAGCCAAGTACAGGAAACTGAGACTACAATTCACACTTGCTCACCAAAATTATACTTTAGAAGACTGCAAAAAAGTCTCCTGGTTTGATGAGTTAGGATTTCTGCTCCATATTCAGATGTAGGCTCAGAGTTTCATAAAGCATGGAGCCATCCTGCCTTGGATCAGTGGTTCATTTTCTTGGCACAACACATAACTGAGCATGGTTTATACCCCATTAAAAACCATGTCCATCCCTATATGACTAGAGGCGACCATCTTCTGATTGAGGCTTCCAGCACAAAGCTCAGATCATCTTAAACTGGTTTCTTCAACACAACAGTAAGCACACTGTACACTAGTGACCTCAAATCCTATAGAGCACCTTTGACGTGTGATAGATTGGAACATTTCAGGTGACAAACCTGCAGCATGTGTGCTGCTGTCATGTCAATATGGACCAAAATCTCTGAGGAATGTCTCCAGCCTCTTGTCAAATCTGTGCCACAAAGAACTGAAGCAGTTGTGGCAAGAAAGTCAAAATCTGTACCTGATGAAGTGGCCAGTGAGCGCTCCTTTGTTTGGGTACTACTTTCAAAAGTGGTGCCAAACAGAGAGGTTTACATCAGGGTGAGGTCCACACCTGCTCTTACACTGATGTTGAAGCTTCAGATGTAAAATCTGGATTTGAACAGCAAATTAAAGTTTTTTAAGAGACTTAAACTGCTGTTCTGCTTATAATTTAAGGTGTGCAGAACAGAAAGTCAGACCATTACTTCTTCAAGCGCTGAGCAATTGGAATGACAAAGAAAAGCAAATGCTTGACTCTCTTTTGGATTAATGGGAATGAACAGAGCAGAGAACACAGCAGGTAGAATATTAAAAAAAATCATATCTTACCAAGCATCAGGCAGACAGCAGTCATGCTCATCTCGTGTTTGATATTTTTAGCCGTGCAGTGTTTCCAGAAGTCAACCACAGTCTGACCAAACACAGGAAGTCATAAAGAGCTATACCCAAAACAGAGTGAGCGTTTTTGGGTGGCACAGAGCAAAACTATCACAGAAAAAAAAACATGTCTGCTCGATTTCAAAAGGAACAAATCAAAGAGTGAGGAAGGTCTGAATTAAAGTACAAGAACCAAAACTAAAGAGGTCATGTCTGAGCAAATAAAAGACACACTGAAGATAAGCATCCAGTGTCCAGTTCCAGATCATGATCAGCTACTAGACATTATTGAACTGTCTAGGTTCAAACAATTAATACATGAGTTTACTTTACATGGATTCATCTCTTTAGCATCCAGATCCTGACCATGTGCCTCAAGGCTTTATTTTAGTGTCCAGTCCAAAATATTAAAAAAATACATAAAGTGATCGACGTAACCCTTGGTCTTGACTCAGAATATGGCCTCCTTGTGTCGGGAAGACTGCATACGCAACTGTTTCAAGAACATTTTTATTTGAACCTCCAATAAACTCCAAAACAATGTCACTTTAGGCTGAAGATTGCACAATAATATGTGTAGCGATGTTATCATGGTGATTTTCAAGAATGACTTCTGTGCAAGATTGTGTGATTGCTGGTGTTAAAAAAAGTTATCACTTGGGTTTAGCTCCTTTGCATTCAGGTCAAGCATCTGATCATCCAAGTCCAGTTTCCATGCACAAATAATTACTGCAAAGGTAAACCTCATCTATGTTCTGGTCTGCACCATGCTTGTCCAAGTTAATCCCTGAAGAATAAGGTCCAGATCATCACTGTCAAGGTTTTTATTTTCAGCATGCAGTATTAAATCAGTAGTGTTCAGATGTAGTTCTGTAGAGTTATCATTAATTCATTACCATTGTAGCAATTTGAAATGTAGTAGCAATAATCTGAAAAGTTTGTTTATAAAATATTTAATTATAGTAATAATTTGAAACATTTAGACTCATAGAGGGTAGCACTTAAAAGAAAAAAAAAAATTCAATCAATTTAATCAAATGAATTAATTCAACTTTCAATCTTTTGGGAATTTCTGGCAGAGTCTCCAGAAAAAGATTCATCTTCCACCTCCGGGCAAAGCTCAACCATGTTATGGGGGAGGCAGGGGACACTGAGTTCTCTGCACGCCAGCACACCAAGAAAAACTACTCAGCACCTTGTCTGTAATCTTGTCTCAATCGCACCTCATTGAGATGCCAAAGTGCTCCACCTGAGTGCCATCCACTTCAGAGAGAAAGACTGACTGCCTCACATTTTAGAGAGGACGTTAGCAGATGTGTGAAAAATATCGACACAGCAATAAATTGTGATATTTTGACCTCTGATATAATATTGATATTTCAAATCCTAATATTGATTTTTTTTTGTAAAAATGAAAACTCATATTCTATTAAAGTTGGAAATAAAATACAACTTTTCAATATGTCAAATCAAATCAAACTTTATTTATAAAGCACTTTTCATACATTAAAAATGCAGTACATGTTAAAAACCGTCCCCACCCCCCATTCAAACTCCACTCCAACACATACCCAAACATACACACACGCACGCACACACGGCGAGGAGCCCATTGCAGCAAAGCAGTGCTGCAGACCCCCCACATGTCCATGACGACACCTGCCAAAGACAGAGACATCCCAGCCAGAGCCAACAGCGGCCCCCAGTGCAGGCGGCCCCCTGCTGAGGAAACACTGGAGATATGGAATAAAAACATAAAACTACATAGGCTAAGAATCATAAAATTACTAAGATCAAATAAATATAACACTAGTAAATGAAATAAATAGAAACAATAAGAATAACAAGTAAAAGAGGGCTAGATAATATCAATAAATAAAACAAAATTATAGATAAAAATAACAGATAAAAATATGTGATTAGTTAAAAGCTAAATTAAAAAGGTGGGTCTTGAGCCTACGTTTAAAAATATGAACATTCTCTGCAGCCCTGAGGTCCTCTGGCAGGCTGTTCCACAGACGGGGGCCATAATGTTGGAAAGACGCCTCACCGTAAGTCCGTGTTCGAGCTTTAGGAATTATCAAGAGGCCAGTGCCAGAGGGTCTCAGGGTCCACGAGGGTTCATATGGTAAAAGCAATTCTGAAAGATAAGAAGGTCCAAGACCCTTAAGACATTTAAAACCATTAAAAGAACCTTAAAATCAATCCTAAAACACACAGGGAGCCAATGCAGAGATTTTAAAACCGGTGTAATGTGTGCCCACCTTCTGGTCTTCATCAGCACACGTGCTGCTGAGTTCCTAACAGTTGTAAACTTGAGATGTTTCTTTTTGGAAGACCAGAAAACAGGGCGTTACAATAATCAATATGACTGGAGATAAAAGCATGCATTAGCGTCTCTGTATGCACAGTTGTTCTTCCATGCAGTCTATTCAGTTCAGATAGTGACAAGAGTAATATGTTTTGTTTTGTTTTTTTTACTGTTGTGCAGTCAGTAACTCATATCCTTAAAGTTGGAGCATCACACCTGGGTCAACCCACTAATGTACGGATGATGTTGGCACAACGTGTTCATAGCATAACATTACGCCAGTCCCCTCTGTCTGTACCTTAATTGACTCTTTGCTTTCTCGGCAACAAATTCCATCTGACTTTGTATCATCAGCACAGAGTTTGTATATTTTTAAAGAGGGACAAAAATATAAATGACAGAAAACGTGTCCACAGCGTCCATGTTCCTTTCAAAACTTTGCTTTTTTGTCATGCTGATGATGTCACCAACGCGATGACAGCAGCATGATGCTCCAGAGGTAAAAAAAAAAAAAAACACGCAGCTACTGTTGCCGATTAAACTTGAGTCTGCTGGCAGCTGGAAAGGAGTCACTTGCCAGTTGCTAGTGGATTATCCCGCTAATTTTGGTGTGAAAGTGGGAGGAGATACCATTGACTAGGTGAAAGTGAAATGTGACTTATTTTTCTTGAACACTTAGATGCCAAAATACCTCTCCATGTAGAAGACGATATGATTCCTATCCATCACCGCTATGTGAATAACTCAGGAAACACAAAATAAGGGGGCACAACAGGCTGCCATTAATTATGATTTTTGAATATGAAAAAAAAATGTTATAATAAATTTTGCTAATGACGAATTAATGGTGCTATTGTGTTTGTAGTGTTATTCAGCAACTTTTGCTGTGTATTAGTGCTGTCAGGTGATTAAAATTAATCTAATTAATTACTGGATTTATAATTAATTAATCTAATTAATCACATTTTGATCTCATATCTTCTTAAAGTCCCCAAATAAAGAATTTGAATTCTAGGATATTATTATAAAATTGTAGTGCATGACTAATGAATACACTAAGAAGTGAAGATTTGTAAATCCACATTTTTATTGGTGACTAAATAAAACCAAAGTCAGGGCAACTTGTCCAGAAAATTTTAAGCTCAATCAGACAACTCAAATTACACTTTAAGTGTGTTTCATAAATCAAATTCAAAATAAGAAAAAGGTCGAGGACATCCAGCAAAACAATTAGGCCTGATGGATTATTAAAGAATGTAGTACAAATATAGATAAATAAATTCAAAAATAAAATCAGACTAAGTCTTAAATATGCCATTCCTGTTGTCACCTGGGCTTTGTTTGGTTTGACTAGAGACGCATGTGTGAAGTGACGTGTCACTGCCATGTACGGGTCCTCCAGCTGGACAATATCAAAATGTTTGTGTGCTATGATTAATCACGATCAATTTTGTAATGCATTAATTTGCGGTGAAATTAATTAATCTAATTAATGCACTAAAGTGACAGCCCTACTATGTATCCCTGGAGATAAGTTGCCAAATTAGAGGTGGAAAATTGGTCATTGAAAGTATGCAAAATTTACATAATTTATGTAGAACATCAGCTGATGACATCCAAACATCATCAAACAGTAACTCACACTTTTCTGCTGGACTGAAGAGTCTGACTGCTCACTTCACTCCAGTTACAGACCACAGTCTGAGCTCTTTGCCTCTCAGTGTCTGAAACGCTGCTGAGCTACAGGTTTGAGTTTTAACCTGAACACGTCCAGGCCTGCTCTGACTTAGACATCAAACAAAACTGCCCACATGCTCCAAATACTTTCAGTTCTCCAAAACTGTGATGCTGCTTCAGATTAAACTCTTACGATACAAATTTAGCTGAAATCTGTTTGTGTTGGTTTGTGACCCTCTGCTGTCTGTGGCAGCTGAGATCAGATGTTGAAACTCATGAATGATTTTAAACATGATCTGAATGAGCTCAAAGGAAACGTCTCAGACGGAGGTCCTAACCAAGAAATACTGAGTAGAGAATGTCTGCTGACACCAGCTTACACAGTCACAAGTTAAAGCATAACACCAGGGAGTCTGTAGTTACATAAAAGGAGAACGGAGCAGCTTCTGAACAAAATACTGAAACGCTCCATGTCACAGACATCACTGCTGATATTCAGCAGCATTTATTACTGCACACTTACAAAGCTTCATTGGTGTAGACGGGGCCGTTTCAAAGAAGGACCCACCTACTTGTGGTCAGAACCTCTTCCTTTACCTTGATTCATTTGGTCCTCTTGGTTATAAAGGCCTGTTTGGGTTGAGTTCCTTGGCTCTACATTGGACCTTCTCTCCATCTTGCACTTGACAAAGAAGACCGTGGGACATGTCTTGGCTGAAAAACTGTACTCTATCTCTTAATGGCATGAACAGTCCAGAGACACACATGGGCAATCAACGAGAAAGAAGTGAAAATCAACAACACAGCAAAACAGCAGAAGTACTAGAGGCAGAACAGTCTGTCTTGACCACACTGCTCCCTAGTGAGAACAGGGCTAAATTACACATACATGTCATCTGAATAATAACGCTCACAAAATAGCAATGGTTCTCCTACTAATGATCCGTATCTCAGCTAAACTCATCTCTCTCTTTTTGTGCCATATTCCTCCTGAGAGTTTGGCATCATGTTTTCAGGTTGTCTGTCCAACACCAGTGAGTGCAACATCGTGGCACTACCCCTCAGACTTTGCTCAAATGTTCACTCTGACGCAGAGGTGGACCATTAGGTACTAGAGCACAGTGGTTAAAGACAGTGTCCAAAAGCTCTTTAATCAAATTATTGTTTAACCCTTTGACTACCAGCCCAACTGTTACATCAATAAATTCAGGAATGTTAAATGTTTTAAAAATAAGATTAAATCAAATCATTGTCTGATTCTGTTTTCATTTGAGGGAAGGAGGAAAACCTCAATGAAAAACAGATACTTTGTGTGGAAATTAATGGTTTAAGGCAGAAATGTTTGCAAAAAAATAGCAATCAAAAATAACTAAAAATAGATTATATTGAGTTTGACTATTAAAATGACATTTTGATGAATAACAGAGCTCTACTATTGAAATAAGGGTTATCAAATCATTCTTTTTTGTCGTTTAGTCAATATTGTTTTAATTTATTTTTGATTTATTATCAACTGTGAGCTTTTTAAACCTTGAAATTCTTCAAAAAGAAAATATTTTTTGTGATTACTTACAGTTTTTTCTATCCCCTTGAACACTGGTGAAACGATGTTTATTTTATTTTATTTCTTTAAATTATATTTAATTTGCCAGCTGGTAGTTAAAAAGTTGAGCAAATACTTCGTAGTATATCACAAGCACAATAAGAGATCTGCTTTATGCTTTAACAAATTCTCACCTTCACTCAACAATGATTGTTCATATATCAGAGGTTAAAGTTTGAAAGGAGCTGTCTCTAGAAAACTTTTACTCAAACTCTGCAAATACAAGGTATGACTGTTGAATAATGAGCACGCTCTTATGAGGATAATTCATGTGGTTCACAGTGTTGATATTAAAGGTTAAAAATTAATGCACAGCTGCTGCGAGTTTACAATAAGTGGAATCTTCAGCCCACTGATGGCTATGATTAAAGTGCATATGTTTTTGGTGGGGAGTCAGAAAATGTTTAGTTTAAAGTTGATCAACATATACTGTGTTAAAATTATTAGGTTTGCATGTGTGAAAAGCTTTATTTTTCCTCCAGGAACTCTCTGTATCGCTGTTTTATGATGCAACAGATGTCTGCTCAATAAATCTAGATTACAGCATTAGGCTCCTTTTTACAGAGCCTCTAAAGGGCACTGACTTGTGTATCTGAGACTATCCCGGGTCAATACTCATCAATAGTAATAATAATAATCATAACAGTAATACCAGTAGTACATTTTATTTATAGAGCGCTTTTATGGACACTCAAAAGATGCTGAACAGAGATTAAGAACATCATAGAAAACAACACAATAATAAAAACATGATTAAAAAAAAAAGAAAAACAAAAAATAATAAAAAGCAATTCTACAATGGTGGGTTTTGGTGAGGGTTTGAAATGCTGACAGGCTGTGGTGAGAAGGAGGATTTTGAAAAGTATTCTGTGTTCTATGGGGAGTCAGCGGAGGTGTCGGAGGACAGGGGTGATGTGGTTTCAGGAGCGGGTGTGGGTGAGCAGGCAGGCAGCAAAGGTCTGGATGTATTGAAATTAGGGGTGGGCGATATGGCAAAAATATCATATCATGATTTTATCACGATACTCTTTTAAGTTGATTTTTTTAGACTAATTTGCATGTTTGACCTTTTCCCTATGCTGAACATATAAAACACTAACCCTCAAAAAAGATAATTTAAGCCAAAGAAACTTTCTGAACAGGTTTAAATTCAAATAGTGCAGTTTTTTTTTTTATAAAAATGTGCAATAAATGTAAACATAAAAGGTAATGAACAACAACAAAGTGCACTTTTGTAACATAAAAACTAAACACACCAAATAGTTTATTGAAAAGGGTGAAATATAAATGCAAGCTTAAGTAATTGGTTATCTCTTAAAGGAGACATATCATGCTGATGCATGATTTAATACTTCCATAAAATATATTAAATTTGAAAACAAGACCTTACACCCCCTTAATTTTCAAAAAATTAGATATTGTATTTTTTCTGATATCCTAGAACGAGATTTGATGCCTCTGAAAATAGGTCATTGCGAGATGTCCGCGAGATTTCAAACGTTGTGATGACACGAGGTACCTTTCTTTTTATTGGAGTAATCTGATAAAACACTTCCTCCTCTGTGATGTCCGTTAGACACAAAACCATCACTGAGGAACACATCCATCCAGCAGGGGTATATAGGTCCCTAGCTCACATTCACTCATTACCAGCTCTGGCCTGTAGGGGGACTCAATACGCGGTTGCTGCATTGAGTCTGCTGGAAAATACAGTAGAAGAAGAAGGACAGGCTGGCTCAGCCCCTGATAGAACTGACCAATCAGAGCACAAAGGGCTGTGACGTTGCCGGGTAACTAGGTCATCCTCAGATCTGAGCATTTCAACAAGACCTTGTTAATGGCCTAAAATGAGGATTTTGAGAACGCTATTGTGGGGCAATGAAGGAACTAAATGACTTGTACTGAGGGCAGAAATACTTTACAGGCATCCTAGTCTGGCATAGTGAAAAGGAGAAACAAGCATGATATGTCCTCTTTAAAGAGCAACAATTTAGAACAAATGTTATCTCACTGCAATGTCTATAACCTGAGCGAATAATACAGCTGCTTTACAACAGATTTTTGTTCAGACATCTTCAAACTTTTATCTTATTTTCTCTTTCCATCATGGCTTCACACTACATAACCAAACAGGAGAGCCCCCCATGCACTGCGCTTAATGTGCTATAATTGGTTAGCCTGGTGAGCGTCAAAGTCTCTGCACCCACACAGACGATCTTTCTGCTTTATGAGATCATCCCCACATTATAATCCGTAACAATTTAATATCGTCATATTGCACACCACTAATTGCAATTGGTTGAGAAGTTTATAAGGAAAGCCATAGAAGATGCTATTGCAGTAGTCAAGTCTGGAAGTGATTAAAGCATGGATGAGGGTTTCAGCAGTGGAAAAGGAGAGAGATGGATGGAAATGGGCCATGTTTTTCAGGTGAAAGAAGGCAGTTTTGTTGAGCTGATTGATGTGACGTTCAGGAGTGCAATGGGAGTCAAAAATGACCAAGGTTTGTGGACATGTGAGGATGGGGTGAGGTAAACATCAATTGAGAGAGAAAAGTTGGTGGTGGTTATGGAGAGGGATTTGGGGCTGATGATTGAAAGGTTGGATTTATCACAGTTCAGTAGGAGGTATTTCTTTGCATCCAGAGTTTAATTGCTGTCAATGATTTCAATCAATGAAACAATGTAGTTGTAAGCCTGGCCCATCTTTAATCACTGACATGAAGACTGAGCTGCAACCTCACTTTCCTCAAAACAAGATGTCCTCCAAGTCAGACAACTTCAATCTGTGTCAGTACACTGCTTCTGCCGGCTTGACGGTGTAGGGACCATCTACAAATTACCATAGTGAAGGAAAGCTGTGAAAGAAAATCACTAACTACGCTGTGAACAGATGTAATATCTTCAATAACACAGCACACAGAAATTACCTTTTTTTATTCATGCTGCTTGTCATAGCTAAAAAAATTAAAGAATAAAATATGAATGTTGATCTTCTCAACATACTACAGCTTTTACTTTAGAGAAAAATGTTTCAATTTATATGATTTTTTAGAATATTCAATAGTTAATTAATAGGTAATGTCCATAATATCTCAAATAACTGTACTGTTCACTGTTGTGACACCAAACTCAGCCTGATAATCAAGTATCTTCACTAGTTTTATTGAAATTATATTTCATGATCATTGTCTGGAGGCCTTATAAATTTGATGGCATTGGCTTTATCTTCAATCACAAATCCTGTTAAATGTTTTAATTCAGAACTTATCGCATTATGGGTTTGAATTACATGGAGTATAAATGGCATAAGGTCATAATGTGTACCATGTTTCTGAAGACTTTACATTACCGTACCTTTTTAATAGACACATTGGTATATCGTATGGTATACATTGTAAAGTTGCTTATGAGTGATCAATCATGTGTGATCAACCTGTGGTTCAATAACTGAATCTCTTCAAAATGGTCAGGGGTGACCTCTGCTGGTCAAACACTGACATCGTAGAGGAGACAAACTGTCAAATAAGAGGTGACAAAATAAAATGATGCTGTACTGTCATTGTCTCTTTTAAACAATATTCCATCTCTTCACATTAAAATATAATGTACATACTTTACTATGAGAGAAGTGTATTAATCACATTAATAACATCTTATATATAATCCATCTATTATCAATAGTGTGTATCCCTTCCAGGATCAGAGGCTGGAGCCCACATCAGTCAATCACAGTGTCGAGATATGGAGACTATTCATGGACAAATACACCTAACATGTCCAGGTCCTCTGAAACTATCGCTAACAATCTCAATCAATAACCCAGTAACAAGAGTGATCTCAATTCTAATATCACAGAAATAAGGGAAGTGTCAGATCAGCTGTCAACAGTGCTTCAACAACATATAATTAAAATCGAGAAGATTGTACAAATTGCATGTTACAGCCCTCTGGAAATGTGGACTAAATTTATGTATAATAAGAAGATGTATAAACTCTGAAATGACCAAAATGACTGAATTCTTTTTTCCTCCTGTCAAACAAATACAAACACTTCAAAAAATAAATATTAGTTTGCATTCAATAAGGGAAACACAAATTTAAGCTTCGAGACATTGTCTCCTCTTACCTCCCTTCCTTCACCCTCACACCCATCACAGCATCGTGTGGATTTGCTGTTCATCATGAGACTGGGATCCACATTCAAGATTTCCTGCTGCTTAACAGAAGGTTTTTTCTTGCCGAAATTATGGAGGGATTCATGATTGGCTACATGGATTCATGTTGTGTGTTGAATGTATATATATATGGAAATATATGTAAATGAGTATTTTTATATGTATATATGTATCCATGCATAGACTTGTATCCATAAAGCGAAGAGTTTTATGCTCTATTGTAAAGTGTCTTGAGATAACACTTGTTATGAATTGACGCAATAGAAATAAAGATTGATTGAATGATGAATCCAGAGTCGGTTTGTTGTTTCTTCTCTTTTCTCTGAATTATTTGTGATGTCTACAGAAGTTTATCTTCATGTCGACCTCCAACCAGGACATTCAGGAGCTGGAATTTCGGCCCCTGTCTGAGCTGCAGGAAAACAAAAACAAACAGAAGACACAGTTTTAAGTTTATATGAGGTTTTGTTGAAGCTTCTTTATCTCTCAGCTTCATTTCCTGCTTACTGTCAGTATAACTGTGCTGTTGCTGTGCCAACCAGTTCACCTGGTTAGCCACAAAATTTATCTGTGACTAAGAAACTGAAGTAGAAACAGTCATACATGGACAAAATGTGGTATCAGAGGGACCTTTACTGGATTTTTTCCTTTTGCAACAATATGAAGGGTAGGTACGGCACTGTGCTTCAGAAACTCAGTATTCTGCTTTTATTCTTATAATTTAGAGTGTTCCTTTATATTGTTAAAAATCTTCTAACTTTAAGAACACTGAATTTTCTCTATTAATTCTGATGATTTTCCTAGAACCCTGAGTTCAAATCCTGGATGCTGTCTTTTCTCAAACTTAAAAATAAGTGCAACATCTTCAAATCAGAGGCCTTAATCCATATGTGTTTATTTAACGAGACTGTTTCGTTCTTCAATGTGGCCTGTGCATGCGTAATCAGGCTGATAACATAATAAGTTGAGCAAGTTTCCGAACAGCCCACATGATGCAACACAACATTTTTACCTCAATGCGCTGTTTGTATTTTATCCCATGTTTGTGTTATTTATCTATTCAACAAAATGGAGGTGGAGGAGCACTGATCAAGTTCTATGAGTGGATCTCTGAATTTTTCACTTTTAACTCTGAAAGAGAACCACCTCACTGTGGACTGAGCCTATGAGTCCACTTTCTGAACCTGGGCCCTGTTCTACGAAGCAGGATTACTGCCTATCGAGGTAGCTTTGAGAATAAGTTCCAGATTCCCTGTTCTACGAGACGGGATCACTCCTTAGCGAGGCGAGTCTCCATGGCAACGTACGCTGAACGGCTAACCTGCTCCGGGGCAGGTTAGGATCCAGATTGAACTCGAGGACAACAAAAACCCCGCCACTGACCAATGAGCTGACCTGATGGCTGCATAGGGCCAGCTCGTCTGCAGGAGTAAAATCTGGGGGAGGAATCCCCCCCAGATCTTTTTGTGTACATTGAATGGTGCTGAAACGAAGCCCAGATTTAGAGTCACTACACAGTACATGACATTTGCTAAAGGGAATGAAGAACTCTCATTGCCATAACAAGATCTTCAATGCCAACACTTCTGTTTCATGACTTAAATTTCTACTGAGATGTGATTTTGACCCCTTAAAATTACCTATGGAGTTATTAGACTTTCATCTACATGTATTACGGTATTGGAAAATGCTTTACAAACATAATTTCAGCCCACATAAAGCCATCGTTTGGAACAACAGATATATCTTGCATAAAAGGAAGTCTTTGTTCTATAAAAATTGGATGGAAAAAGGTGTTTGGGCTGTAATACATTTAATGGATAAAGATGGAAATATATTCAATCATACCAATTTCAATCTGAAATTCAAAATCAATTGTTCTTACAAACAGTATTCAATAGTGATAAAAAGCTGTTCCTGTAGCCTTGTTTAATTTGATCAGAGAAACTCTGAAATATTCTGCTGTAACACCTGTACCTCACAATCTTTTTATTGGTGAATATAATTTATTAGACTGGAAGTGTAATAACAAAATTTTGAGAAGTCTCATCACAAAGGAATTCTTTCCTCTTCCTATTAAAAGAAATATCACTTTTCAGGCTTTCTCCAAACTTGATTTGGTTAAACTAAGAACTAGATATTTAGACTTTCCGTTGTTGCCAAAAATGAAAGATAATTTTAAGACTATTAATGATATCTATCCATGTAATGAATTTTTGAGAAGACGATTTAATATAGATAAGAATGAATGTACGTTTTGTCATACAGAAATTGAAACACAGGAACATCTGTTTCATGATTGTAATGCTATTAAGATTTTTTGGTAAATAATTCATGCATGACTAAATGCAAAATACGTAATACCTGTTTTTAAGTATCAGACGATCAAGTTTGGAGTCTTTGTAAAAGATAAAATTGTAGGATTTTTATATGATAATATGTTTATTATAGGGAAATTCTATATACACAAATGTAGATTCTTCAAAGTTACTCCCAGTTTTGCTGCATTTAAGAACGACCTTAAATTATTTTCTCGATCTTTAAAAAAGATTGAAAAAGAAAGTGCCTCAAGACTCTTTGAAATTCTTGATTTGTGTATGAAATGAACCCTTGTAAATGTTTTCATTGAATTGTTTATGAATTATTTTTTTTATTTTATTCTTTTTTATTATTATTTTGTTTTATATATTGGTATATTGATGCTGCTCAGTGATTTTTGACGAATGTACAATGCAAAATATGCCTGTTTGTTACTTGAAATGGCTGAATAAAGAATTGAAAAAGAAAAACAAAAAACCTCTGTGCCATGACAATATTTTATTGCCCATCTTAAAATTGTGACAGGAATTCATGTAGGGCTCATGTGGGCAAGATATCACACAGAAAATGTAAATACAATAGTAATGAACAAATGAATAAATTCATCTTGGAAATGAGTTAGACATGTCTGGTGCATGTTACAGTAAAAGTGCATGTTGAACAGTGCTATTTCAGGATGATAATGGCACCAAAGATTTTCTGGGCGCTATACTTAAGCATTTAGACTGTCAGCAATTTTCTGCCAGCACTCCTTCCGTGCTTTTGCAGCGGTGACGGTGTTGCTTTTGACGTTTATTACATGTTTTAATTCTTCATACTGTGTCATGATCACCTCCTGCTCCTCCTGTGTGAAGTATGCGGTCCTTCACTCTCCGGCCTGCTCTGACGCTCCAGACTGGTCCATGTTCACGATTGGTCAGATGTGGCGGGCTCCGCCTTATATGCGTGCACGCACTCATTGCAAAGCTGAATCCACTTAAGAGGTTGATAACCAGCGTCGTCAAAAATCAGTTCAGCGAGGTAGCTCCAAGGCTATCTCGCTAGGCTGAACTTGCTTCATAGAATAGGGCCCAGCTGTTTAGTAAAAACTCTCGAGATTATGTTTACAGGAGGAAGCACGGGGCATGGAAACACATTTTTAACTGATGCTGTGTGAACAGTATTCACACAATGCTGAGCGATGCAACGAAACATCTGCAGTTGTGTTCAGTTCATACAAGCCGTTATATTTTTATATAATTGAGTAAAAATACAACTGTGATAAACATTAAAGCTGTGTCAGTAAAATGACAAAAACATCTTCAAAACAAGTTAAATAAGGTTCCAGAAAGTGAACACGAGGCACCAACTCTCTCACTTGTCTGTGGTCTCAACCACAGGAGAATTTAAAACAGCTGTAAACAAACCAATAGGAGCTCTTTCTGCTCATCATATTAAAAACAGCCTTGACCTCTGACCCATAAAGTGACCAGTGTTCTCACCTCAAGGCCGCTGCCTAAAGGCGTAGATGCACAATGAGATCATGATGATGTAGAAGACAAACAGCAGGATGATGAACACCAGCTTGGACACAGGAAGGAGAGGAGGCGTGGCTGGAGAAAGACGAGCGGAGACGTCCGTGGGCCGAGCTGTTTGGTTCTTCCAAGAAACATCATCAGTGTTTTCAGTCATGGACTTAAGACTGGACAAAACTGAGAAACAATGACTTATGAGACAGAGGAACAGTAACATAGTGGACAGAGGGATGTCTGGGACAGCTTATCATATATGAGGCTCTCCCACTACGTGATATCTGCTTGACCTGACTGGACTTCACCCAGTTGTTATGGGTTTCCATTGCAGGTTGTACCTTGGGGGACACTGATAGGGCCGTCCCACTTTGGGTCGCTTACAGTCGTTGTATACTGTACCTTGGCAAGATGGATATGCCAGATTACAGGCAGTAACTCGGGCATATCTACCTGCAGGGCAAGGTTCCTGATGTGTAGCCGTGTTAATTATATACTTGTTTCCTGAAACCAGAAATTTTCTTTCAAATAAAAATGGGCTTATTATAAGTCAATGTATTTAATATCTAGACCAAGAGTGTTTTGAAACAAACTGTAAATTTAGACTGAAAAATTTCTGGCAGCCCACCTCAGTGGACATTATAGGAATTACAGCTTAAGGACTTTTACATGGGCCTCTATATACTGCCCTAGAGGTTGACATTTGGTTGTTACTTAAAGCTGATCGTGAATTCCCAGGTCATAGTGCAACAAAGGGCCGGACGGCAGGAACTCAGACTGAAGGTGTTTCTGGAATTTGGCAGCTTAGGTCTGCCTGACATAGAACAGTAGGGAAGAAAAACCAACCAAAGAAATAAAGAAACAATGATCCACCTTCACCCCAGAACTGGACTGAACACAGTCCACTATTCTTTAAGTGTGAAAGTGACTAAAGATTAGATTTTCTTGTTACCTCTCACAGCCAGCCAGCTCTTCTTGGACTTCCCTTTGGTCGTGAGCTCACAGCTGTAGAAACCTTCATCAGAAAAGGAAACTGCTGGAAGAACCATCTTCCCTGCAGGCTGAGTGCCGATGAAAGTATCGTCTTTGAAGAAAGATGCTGCTGACTGATTTTTTGAGGGGACCTTTTCGAGGCAGAGAAGTGTCACTGCTTCTCCTTCAGTCACAGGAAATGCTGGACTGCTCAGGATCCCATCACCATCTGGAACAGAAAGAAAACCAGATGAAAGTGGACAGGAAAAACCAACACATACACAAGCCCCTCACAGTGGACTCACCTGCCATTGTGATGTTGATGCTGTTGCTCTTCCTCCCGTCTGTAGACTCACACCAGTACACTCCCCCATCGTGTTTGTCAGGAAAGTCAATGGTGCAGGAGGAATTACCCGGGACCCCCCAGCCACTCTCACAGGACTCTGAAACTCGACGGGAGGTATTTCTTTTCACCTTCCAGTTGCTGCAGTCTTCTGACACTTCACACTTCAGGGTGAAGCCATTATTCTCAAAGAACTGAGATCTGTCCGGAGTGACCCTCAGAGTGGCTGCGGAGAATCATCATCATTATATCACGTGGCTTAAGTATCAGTTTTTATTTCTAAGTATTAAAAATGTGTATTGTGCCTGACTGTTTTAGTGTTTTTTCAGTGTTTTTTTAAGCATGGTTTTAGGTTGAAGTTATTTTTGCTTGATTCCTACCAGGGCATTCTGATCATTTTGTTTGATAACCTGCACCTGTGAAGCACTTTACTTCCTAACAGACTGACCAATGACACTGGAGAACGGAGTGGGCAGTGACCACTTCGACACCGGGAGGGACGATTTTAACTGGGACACAACGGAAATGAGCAGCAACAGAGCGGCACATGCAGACACCCGAACTAGCAAAAAACAAGAAAAGACAAACATGCTGATTGGGGGAGAGGCCGCCTGAGAGGACGACGAGTCAGCCATGGAGCAGAGGCCAGAGTAGGCGGGTGGCATCAGCTGAGACAAAGGAACCGCAGATCATTAAAAAGTGACCTTATGGCAGCAGCAGAGTGAGGAGCTCTGCCTAGCCGCGTATGTACACTTTGATGTTGTAACACTCTGGCTCACAAGAGGAAGGCATCTCAGTCTGTTGTTGTTGTGCACCACCACTGCATTTTGTCTACTTTAAGGTGTCCTGGCTGATGTTCTGCTCCTAGCCACAGAGGATGCCAGAGAGTGGCGTGGTCATGGCACAGAACAATGACAGGAAAGCGGCGATATTCAGCCCTTTCATTCCCCCGTTTAGATCTGAACTCTTGGCCAGGTGGACTCTTTTTAGCCAGACCTAGGACCTCTTTTTGAAATGGCTTATAAAAAATGCATCAACATGCTCTGTGTTTAAAAAACAGATTGTAAGTAAAACAATCCTGTTTTTAGATGGAACGCTGCTGTTTGTCTTTTTGGTTCAACATAGTTCTCATTGCTAGGTTTTTTTAAAGGACCAGTACAAAGGTTTAATGAAAATACTCAATTCTTATTAGCTACATTACAATTACTTCACTGGAATTATTGATCAAATATTTTATGAGGGCGAGTATCACATTCCCCTCATGTCCCACTGAGAAAAAGGATCATCCACCACATTTATTCAGTTACTGAAGTTACTTCGGGGGCCGGCCTTCTGCTGGTGCCTAGAGTCAGGACTAAACATGGAGAATCAGGGTTTCAGTTTTATGCAGCTAAAATCTGGAACAGTCTTTCTGAAGATGTGAGACAGGCCTCTACTCTGACAATGTTCAAATCTAGGCTCAAAACAGCTCTGTTTAACTGTGCATATGACTGAAAGGATCTGATCTGCACTCTTCTTTTTAAATTTATTTTATAATGATTGTTGATTTTATTTTGTATTTTGATTTTTTAAAGTGATTTTATAATGATTAATGTTCACTCTATTTTGTACTGTGATTTTAATGCATTTTTCTTGTTCTGTAAAGCACTTTGAATTGCCTTGTGTATGAATTGTGCTCTACAAATAAACTTGCCTTGCCTTGCCTTGCCTTGCCTTGCCTTGCCTTGCCTTGCCTTGCCTTACTTAAAAACTTTTACTTCATCAGATCTTTTACCCAGCTACAGTCCTGTTTATAAAAAGAGACAAAATCAAAACGTGTATTTTAGGTTTTATGTTAAACCACCAATCAACATAAGTCAGACACTTACACGGCAGCAATTCAAGGCATGTACAAACAGTCAAGACAACATGAAGTTCGAAGAAATCAGCAGAATGGAGAAGCAAGTTTGATTTAAGAGAATCTGAACTTGGCATGGTTGTTCCTGTCAGCCTTGCTGGGATTTTATGCAAAACCATCTCTAGGGTTTACAGAGAAAAAGAGAAAATATCCAGTGAGTGACTGTTCTCTGGGCCACACCTCACTGACACCACAGTTCAGAGGAGCTGCCAGAGTGGATCATGGTGGTCAAACAACAGCACTTCAATAATCACTTGTTACAGTCAGGGTCTGCAGAAGAATATGTCTGAGAGCACCACACAACCAAACTCTGAGCAGGTGGTCTACAGAAGCAGAGACCACATCCTGTGCCAGTCCTGTCAGCCAAGAACAGGAAACCATGGCTACAATTCACACACTCTCACCAAAATTAGACATTAGAAGATTGTAAAAATGTCTCCTGGTCTAGTGAGTCTGAATTTCTGCTCCACATTCTGATGATAGGCTCAGAGTTTGGTGTGAACGTCATAAAGCATGGATTCATCCTGCTTTGGATCAGCGGTTCAGGCTGCTGCTGCTACTGGTGAGATGGTGTGGGTGGTATTTTCTTGGCACATCCCATAACTGGGCATGGTTTAAACCCCAATGAAGATCATGTCCATCCCTTTATGACCACAGTAGACCATCTTCTGATGGAAACTTCCAGCAGCTCCATGTCTCAAAGCTCAGATTATCTCACACTGGTTTCTCCAACATGACAAAGAGTTCACTGTTCTCTAATGGCCTTCGCAGATCTCAATCCAATAAAGTACCTTTGATATGTGATAGGTTGGAGGATTTCAGGTGACAAACCTGCAGCATGTGTGATGCTCTTATGTGAATATGGACCAAAATCTCTCAGGAATGTCTCCAGCATCTTATTGAATCCTTGTCACAAAGAGTTAAAGCAGTTATGACTATAAAGAAGGTAGCTGTACGTAATAAAGTGGCCAGTGAGTTGCTTCTTTTTTGTAATACTATCAGAAGTGGTGCCAGAGAGGCTTACATCTGGGTAAGATTAACACCTGATCCTTACGTTGGAGTTTCAGAAGGAGACCTCAGAGGTTTTGTGGTCTCTGTAGGAGACCATGTGCTCTTAGTACACAGAGGAAATCTGAATTTGAAGGCAAACTGAATTCTTTAAAGAGACTTCAAGTGCTGTTTTGCTCATAACTTGAGGTGAGCAGAACATGAAGTCAGACCATTACCTCTTCAAGTGCTGAGCAATTCGAATGACAAACACAAAAGCTTGATTCTTCTTTTGGATTAATGAGAAGGAACAGAGCGCAGAAAAGCGGGTAGAATATATTTTAAAAAATCATAGCTTACCAAGTATCAAGCAGAGCGCTGTCAAGCCCATCTTGTGTTTGATATTTACAGTCAAGCAGCGTTTCATCAACAAGTCTACCACAGTCTGACCAAATACAGGAAATCATAAAGGGCTATACATGAGAATAACAGACTGAGTATCAGGAGAGAAACTATCACTATGATAAAAACCCGCCTATTTAATATCAAAGGAACAAATCTGAGAACTAGAAAAGCACTTGGAGAGCGCAGACCTCTGCCAGCACCACAGTCCTCTCCATATTGTGATTTTAACCATAAATATTAGTCCTACCTTTATTTCATCTAAATATTTACTTTTCCTTGACCATGAAACATAACATTGGCAATTGGTTTCATAATGATATCTATTTTAGTTCAGTAGTTATTCACGATAATCACATTTTTCGTCATGGCGGATCCAGACGGTGATCTGGATCAACACCAAAATCTAATCACTTCTTCCTTTTCCCATGCTGAAAATTGCCTGAAATTTTCAACAAAATCCATCCATAACTTTTTGAGTTATTTTGTTCACAGACAGAGAGACTCTCCCAAAAACATAACCTCCTGGCAGAGGTAATGAAGAAGAAGCCAGCTAGAATAAAACTTCAAATTTACTTAATTTCCCCTTGGTGATTAATAGAGTATTTTGATTTTGACAATAAACACAACTAAAGAGGTCATTTTTGAGCAAATAAAAGACACATTAAAGATATGCCCACATCCAGCTGTCTAGTGTTAAGGTCCTTAGATGTATACATCCCCCTCCCCCAAAATATTCTTGGGGTTAACCACTTCGATGTTCAGGTCCAGGACATGATCACCCTGGTTAATCTCTGAAGCATCCAGTTTCCATCCAGGTCCAAGTAACTATGGTCTGGACTGACCACCTCTACTTCCAGATCCAGATCACAATCAGTCTCAATCCTTTATGATTGTTCAGCTCTAAGTCATGAGTGTGCAGGTGCAAACAATAAATCCCTGGATTTACTTTACCTAGATCAATCTCTTTAGCATCCAGGTCCAGATCATATGCATAAATATAAATTATATCCATTACATAATTCTCAAGGTCTGTATTTTTTAGCTTCCAGGTTCACAAATCCCAGTGTCCAGGTCCAAATAATTATTGCAGCAATATGTATAGTGACTGATTCAACCCATGGTCTTAACTCATAATATGACCTCCTGTCCTTGGGAAAACCATAGAGTCCCTCACTGCAAACTTAATTGTTTCAAGAACTCATTCATCTGAAACCTCTGCCTAACTATTAACACTACTTTAGGCCAAAGATTGTGCAATAGTGCATAGAGCGTTTTTTTTTTAAACATGGTGATCTATAAGAGTTATGTCTGTGCAATATTGGTGTGCCTGATGGTGCATGATTCTGTTGTGAATTTGGGGGCATTTGTGGCACAGCTCCTGAATCTAGGACAAATTTCCCTGAGTGGGACAACAAGTGCATTTGATTGATTGATTGATTGATTAATTTTGTGTTCTGGTCCAGGATATGATCAGTCTGACTTCAGCATCCAGGTCCAGATCATCTGCATCAAAGCTCCAATCGTCATTAACTGGATTTAGCTCCTCTGCATTCAGGTCTAGGACATGATTATCCAGACTCATGCTTTTTATATATGCCTTTATAAATCAGGTGCGTTTGTTCAAGTTCACACGGGTCTAAGACAACTTTTAATTAAAAGTGAAAGGGTTTTTAAATGTGAAAGTGAGAAAAGTCTGTCTTGAACAGCTCAGCTGCATTTGATCAATTGTCTCTCTTTGTCTCATCTTAACTGAACAGCTTTGAGCTTCAAATTGGTCCTGAAGATCAATTATTAAGCCACAATGAAGTGGACACTCATGGTTAAGCATCCAGGTTTCCCAGGCACAATAACATGAGTGGATTTCCTACTTAAACATAACACAAACCTGTTTTGTACTGGAATTTGAGAGCAATAGGTGGCTTAAATGATCACCTAGATCAGCTAATAAGTGTCCTCAAAAATACTCATGAGACAATAAAATCAGTGAAGAAGTGAATTCTGCATCTTTGTCTCTTTTACTTGGTTGAAATCAAATGTTGCCAGGCCCGAAAGGCCTGCTAAGTAGGATGCACATTTATGGGTCTAGCTTCTGGTTCATCTGGTGGGGGAATATGCTGCTCTGGCAGTGGTATGGCATGTTGGTGTGACACATTGACACCATCACAATGCAGTACACCTTCACAGCTTTACAGCTGTATACCCCAAGTCCTATCCAGGCAGTGCCACCATCTCTCCCCTGGCATCTCAATGACTGACTGACTGCGGGAATAGAGGAGATTGTACCTCCGCTCTTGGTCAGTCTGAGGGTTAGTGAGAGAGGCCATCAGTTTAGTGAACTGAATTTGGTTTTCACTAATTTTTTTTTACACTACTTCCATACACTGTTGTTGCATATTAGTGCAGAAGTGTGCCAGGAAATAGATGAAGCTGATTAAGAAACTTCACACTTCATGCACAGGGTTATTTGCGTGAGTAATGTGCATGCAGAGACAACCAGGGGCTTGTTGAAAAGATCTTGAGGTTTAGTTTAATCAGCAGAAAACAGCAAGTCACTAACTTTAACCACTGACTACTAATGATGCTGTGAAGATGGAGAATTTGGGGGCGCACATGTTCAGTGTGCATCACAGGGGTTAATATTACGTGGTTGTTTTAATTGTTCATCAGTTTTAATTGTTCATGTGTCTCTGATGTGCATATCACTCAGCCTGAGGACTAGTTGTTTTTACGTTTATATAACAGTGTCCTAGGATCAACTCAGTGATGTGGCCATGGGTCCAACAGCTGCAGAAACATGCGTGCACCAGCTATGAAGATGGCGTGAGGTACCACACATTCTCACGGTCATTTCACTCTTCATACATCATGCATAGAACTAAGTGTTGAGGTCCAGATCATCAGTTTTATCATCACCCAGACTCATATCTGGACATGTTTCAGAATTCCGTTTCATTGTTGTTTAAGTCTATATCATCAGTTTCCAGGTCCAAACTGTCAATAGTTCTATCCACTCCTGTGTGTATGAGGGTAGTTAATATGCCTTTATAATCCAGGTGTCTGAATTATAAAGGCAACTTATCATTAGCACTTACAGGGGAAAAAAACAACTTTGTCTCCACTGAACCGGTCCAGCTTGTTTGTTTCGATGTGATGTGTCTGTTCAAGTTCACACGGGTCAGGGACAACTTTTAACTAAGAGTGAAAGGGTTTTTAAATGCTACAGTGAGGAGAGTCTGTCTCGAACAGCTCAGCTGCATTTGATCGATTGTCTCTCTTTGTCTCATCTTAACTGAACAGCTTAGAACTTCAAACTGGTCCTGAAGATCAATTATTGAGCAACAATGAAGTGGACACTCGTGATTCTACTATCAAGCCTTTTGACCGGTCATCAACTTCAAGGTGAGGCTGTTTTATCTTATCACTGAACAGCTGAAGTTTTCAGGTTGTTCAAAAATGTTTAAAAGATAGAATTTTTCAGAAAAATCTGTTTCTTGAACCAAAATAGATTTGACAACATTCATCTGTGTTTCACTCTTAATCTTTTTATAACTTTAATTTTTTTATGGTTTTCTTTTGTAATAACTCTGGTCATTTCTCATCTGTGCCTTAAGTCTGACACTGTTAACATCACTGTAGTTTCTTGATGTGCTTTAAATCCAGTCCTGTTTCCCATCTTTATCTGTTTCATGTCTGTGATTAACATGTCAAACAAGGATTTTCCATTGTTAATGACTGGATGTCTGCAATGGTGTCACAACATCCTCATGCTTCTGTCTGCCATTATTAAGAGGCACAGGTCAAAACAGCCAGTGCTTATAAGGTCAGGCATTTTGTCAAACAACACAACATATGAATTAAAGGGAGGGTGAGACTGTTCAGGATCCATTTTGATGATCATCAGCTCTACAGGAAACTTCAACATGGCTTTAAAGAGTGGAGGGATAAAACCAGAAGGTCTTTCTACACAGTTAGAGGAAACATAAAACCTGACTCAGCATTTTTAAGTCTTGTAAAATCAATTCTTTTGTATGGCAGTGCAATCTGAGGACCAAAGTGAAAGCAGGGCTTGGGCAGACCCTCTGAAAGACCCTCTTGCAGTGGCACAGCCAGCTGTGATCCTGTGCAAACAGTTTTCAGCTGAGCTGGTCTGTGAGTGACCCCCACAGACCCTAAGACCAAAGTCTAAGGGCCCTGTCCCGTCCCGGCCAACAAAAACTGAATAAAGATTATTGAACCTCCAGCTGGAGTCTGACACTTTAAGTTTGTGTTGAAGTTTGAATTAAAGCGATATCACAGGATGTTGTCATCAGTCAAACTTCTGCTAAAACCACTGGAGGATTTACTGCAGAAGGGAAGGGAAAAAAAGGGGGTTGACATATGTTTTTCTGGCAAAAAAAAAAATAAAAAGGACAGACACCACTTATACACACATGCACACAAGTCATACACACTAAAACGGCTCACTCCTTTTTGTATTTTTCTGCATTATTTCTTCTCTGTTTTCTGTTATGTAACTTGTCCTGTTATATGTCTTTGTCTCCGTCTGTATTGTTTGTTTTTGCAATTAAAAATCAAGAAGACCACACAACTCAGCTGACGTTCTCTCCTAAAGATGTCTGATATGAGCACCACATGGTCAGCAGTGGACTGTGAGTGGTTTGTTAACCAGAAAATACAACATCACAGTCTAGTTTTCTGCTGATAAAAGCTTTTCATCATCATGAATTTTACACAATACTCACATAATTACATAATAACATGAATTCCTGTAATTCTAAATTGATGATAAATCCCACTGAAGTTGTTGGTGCTATATCAATGAACTCAGTTTATAGAGTTTCATAAAACAAACTTGTAAAGTTTCTGTATTATATTCTGTGCTTTATGTAAACATGTCATGTAAACTACATTTAGAAGGAAATCTGACGCCTGAACTTCAGCCTTTTCTGAGTGTTTAATAAAACAGCTGAATCTTAATCTGATCTGTTTCCTTTAGGTTGTTCAGTCACAGTAGAAGAAGGAGAAAATGCCACCCTGCCTGTGAAAGTCGACTTAACCCAACATTCAAAACTTTCAAGCCCCAAAATAACGTGGGAAAATGAGACAGGAGGTATTGTTCACCAGTATCGGGACGAGCAAGACTATAATGTATTCCAGATTGAACGCTTTACGGGCAGAACATCTCTCTTCAATGAGGAAATTAAAGAAGGCAACGTTTCACTGAAGATCTTCAATGTAACTAAACATGACGCAGGAAACTACACCTGTAAGGTTCTTCACAGAGACCCTTATATAAACAAGACCAACAATGTTTCTCTCTGTAAGTACAGCAAACCAATTCTATCATCTCATAACTGTGATGTTCTCAAATCTCTCTGCTCTTAAAAACACGTTTACACCTGTCTGATCACACACTTTGTCTGAACAGGTGTGACGGAGAAAGGTGGGAATACACAGGATAGAGACTCTGTAAGTAAACATTTGATTTTCATGATTTCAGTGTAAAAAATGTCTCCTGTTTCAACACAAAATTTAACATTTTCTGACTTTTCTGCAGACACAGAGCACAAAACCAAAGCAACCAGGCCAAACCCCCGTAAGTGAAAACAGCTAATGAAAAATGAATGAAATTAAGACTCATGCAGGATACACAGTTTAAAGCAGGAGACAGTCAGCTGAGTCCGGCCCACAGTAATAACACCTGCTCACACAGTGATCTGGAAAATGATTTCATACATCAATATTAATATTTTTCCTGATTGTTTTAAGACAATCAGGACATTGCTGCAGACATTGTCTACTGGCTACAGCCGCTCAGGGCACTTCGACAGCTACTCTGTGGGACCAATCAAAAAGCTTCTCCCTGTGACAGAGTTTATGTTTTAGAGTTTTAGACCTGATGAGGGGCAGTAAACCTCTTCCTCTCCAGGTCACTGAGTTTCAGCCAATGATGTGAAAGATTTGGTTTCTGTAAAGTTTTCGTCTCTGTCCAGTTTGTCTTCGATATGATGTGATCATAAAATAGAGATGAGCAGCATGAATGACCATAGACTGTTCAGGTCAGTGCTGGAGCAGTTTCCAACAAACAGACTCAGATTAAACATCTCAGACTGAAGTGTGGAGGAGAAAAGACAAACTGTAGGGCCTGTTGGGAAACACCTGACTGTCATGATTTAACTGTAAAATTCTTCCTCCAGAGGTCAGAATATATCACTACATTATACATTTTCTGATTTTTCTGCAGAAGGAGAGCACAGAAAAGGAGAAGAAACCCTTCTTGACCCCAGTAAGTGAAAACAGTAGATGGGAAATGGAGTCGGAGTGTCAAGGGTTAAACAAGATGCTGTGTCCTGCAGCTTGGCTCTGTGTGGTTTGAGAACAGTTAGGACGCACCATTAAGACTCATTCAAGACACACAGCTTAGAGCAGGGTCAGAAAATAACAACCCACAGTGCAGCTCAATGCTGGAGCAGTTTCCAAACAAACAGACTTATCAATCAATCTTTATTTGTATAGCGTCAATTTATAACAAGTGTTATCTCAAGACACTTTACAATAGAGCATAAAATTCTTCATTTTATGGATACACATATATGCATAGATACACATATACATATAAAGATACACACACACACACACACACACACACACACACACACACACACACACACACACACATATATATATATATATATATATATATATATGTACAAATATGTACATCCAACACCCAACATGAATCCATATAGCCAATCATGAATCCCTCCATCATGGCTCAAGAAAAAACCTTCTGTTCAGCAGCAGGAAATCTTGTATGTGGATCCCAGTCTCATGATGAACAGCAAATCCACACGATGCTGTGTTGGTGTGAGGGCGAAGGAAGGGAGGGAAGAGGAGACAAGTGGACTAAAGTAAGAACTAACTTAGACTACAGATGAAAACTTTGCACATGGCCAATCATAGAGGGTTTACACTGGTGTCATAATTCAGACTGACACTTCAGCTGCTGAGAGGCAGAGATCAACGTCTGGTTTTTGATGTTAATGTAAGAAACAGGGTAACTGTCATTTACCTGGAAAGGGCCTGTCAGTAATTTACAGATGGTCTGATTATTTTTAATGATTTCCATTACAGAAAATGTAGATTTTAGTTAAGAGTGACATTTAAATATGACCAAATAAATGCAGCATTAAGCAGCCTGAGCCTCAGGGTGAGACCCTGTAGACTCCGACTCTGTGACTGTTGATCAGACGTCTCTGAGCAGACGGCTGTGACGTTCATCTAACTGTCATGGCCTCACGTTTGTTTTTAATGTGACACTGAACTGGTCTGAAACCCTCATGTAAGGCATGTGAACGTAACATCAACAAGAGTCTGAATAAAGGTCATACTGATGTGATTTGTGGATTAATCTTTAATAGAATAGCTATTGTCTGCCTTAATAATCAGCCTCCTGACGAAGCATAATAACTTGATCGTAAGTCCTCTTTGCCTCATCATCTGAGATACTGATGGTTTATTAAATGAAAGATATGCTGAAATTGTACGTCATACATTTTATTAAAGATAAAAACTAGAGGAAAAACAAGGAAGAGAAGTTCATGTTCATCAGTGAAATGACTCCAGCTGCTGTTATTAACCTGACCTCACAGCTCCAGATGTTTTTATAACATCAGCTGAGAACGTCTGAACATCATCAAATCAGTAACTCAAACTTTTCTGCTGGACTGAAGAGTCTGACTGCTCACTTCACTCCAGTTACTGACCACAGTCTGAGATCTTTGCCTCTTAGTGTCTGAAACGCCACAGCACTGGCACTGACTGTACCTGAGCTGCAGGTTTGAATTTCTATCAACACGTCCAGGCCTGTTCTGTTTAAGACCTCCAGCAAAACTTGATCCAAACACTTTCAGTTCTCTTTAGATAACACTCTGATGACACAAACTCTGATGAAATCTGTTTGTGTTGATTTTTGACCCTCAGCTGTCTGTGGCTGCTGAGGTTGGATTCATGAATGATTTTAAACAACATGATCTGACTGAGCTCAAAGGAAAAGTCTCATACTGAGGTCCAAACCAAGAAACACTGACTGGAGAATGTCTGCTGACACCAGCTTACACAGTCACAAGTTAAAGTGTAACACCAGGGAGTCTGTAGTTACATAAAAAGGAGAATGGAGCAGCTTCTGCATTGAAATACTGGAATGTTCCATGTCACAGACGTCACTGCTGATATTCAGCAGCATTTATCACTGCACACTAACAAAGCTTCACTGGTGTGGACGGGACCGTTTCAAAGAAGAACCCACCTACATGTGGTCAGAACCTCAGGGTCCTGGTTCAGGTTTAAAAGAGGCCACGTGGTTCAAACATGTGAAAACTCTTCAAACAAACCAAAATTCAGCAGCTAGGATATGATCAACAAACTACTGAGGCCATTCAAACTCCCATCAACAACATGTTCCTCATTAAAGAATTCAAATGTTTCATAAAAATCAGAAACAGCAGAGAGTTCAGTTCACCTGGACCAGAAACAAAGAGCCAAGAAAAGTAGACTGCATCTTCCCCCCCCCCCCCCCCCCCCCCCCCCAAAAGTCCACTGTGGATCAGTCCAGACTGGAGACAGACTGATCAAGAGGAGAATTATGAAGAGATTCTTAAAAAAAAAGTTGTATTCAACAATCTGACTATGAAGAATAATCCTGACTTTTTCTTCACTGTTTGTTTTCCACAGGTTATTGTTTTAATTGTCCTCGGGGTTCTCATCGGTTTTGCTGCTCCTGCTGCTTTGTTTCTATACAAAAAACTCAGTAAGTCACATTATATTTTTTTTCTGTGTTACAGAAATTGCAATACAAAGATACATTTTCATAGAAACTGGTGTGAAAATATAAATTTATAAACAGATTCAAATGTGGGAATGAAAAAGCTTCTTTAAGTCAGAATTCTGACTTCAATCTCTGCATTCATGCTTCAGTTTAAGAGAAAAGAGACAGATTTAAGAATTCTGATAAAAAAAAAAAATCAATACCTATTAACACCCCCGGCCTGTGTCTTAGTCTTCAGAGTCCTTAACCTGACACGCCAGATGTACAGTTCTATAAATCTGTCAAGAAAATGTGTCACTAGCACATCTGGAGAAGAGCCCATAGAAAATGTTTTCAGAGGCTGAACCTTCAAAAAGAAATGCATCTGGTGACTGGACAATAGTCCTGTCTGTCACACTCATCACAGACCAATCATATCAAGCAACAGTGTGACATCACAGCTGGACCCTGTGTTAACCATTAGCTTAAATTAAGTTTCAGTACTTAGACTCTCTTCTTACATTAAATTATACCACACAGATGCATCATTGACCACTTACATGTGACATGAGACGATCTCTATCAAGTACTCTTGGTAAACTTCTGAGGAGAGCAAATTTCACCAAGTATTGCTGAGTAACCATGACTACTACAGACTAACTTGCATCATCTACGGGGGATTTTCACATTCTCTCCCAGTTTCCCAGCAGTGATTCCTGATCAGAAGAAGAGCAAAAACATGATTTCCTGTCAGAAAAGCTTTAGTGACCTTCCTTGGCTCTCTTTTAAAGAAGAAATTGAGTCCATTTCTGATAAAACTGCAGATACTTCTACACTGACAGAGACCAGTTCAGAAGCCACAAGCACTTCCTGCTGTCGTCACGTCTTTACTGTCCACCTCTCTTCCCTGACTGGGCCATCCAGTCAGGAAAGCTGACATGATGGATCTGTGTAATTTCAGATAACCTGTCAGGCAGGTCCATCCGCACTCAAGGTTACAGAGTTCTTACTTTAAATTCAGAAACATGATCTCAAAAATTCTGAATTTCATCCCAGAAAGAGAATGTCAGGATTTTCACATTTTTCCAAATTCTTCCCTCGAGTTTCAAAATGTCATTTCTATCACAAAATTCTACCTCATTCCAATGAAATTCTTAATGCTGACCTGAAACTTGAATTTAAACTGAGAATTTGGACCTTAATCACAGGAGCCCTGCTCACAATTTAAGATTTTGACCCACATCTCCAATGAATGGACTAAATGAAATGAACGATTATCTCTTTCATACCCTTTCAGACTGGCCATTAAACCTGTTTAAACCCAGTAACAATCGACTGAACACAACTCATCTGCTGTCGATTAGACCAGGGTCTAACTAAATCTGAGAATAAAAACACAAAGATTAACTTTAGTGTTTAATCTGGTCATAAACAACACTTAAACTTTTCTATCGAATGTTTTGATTTTACATTTTTCTTTCTTTAAAACCTCACAGAAGCCAAAAGAAAAGCTCAAGGTGCTCAGGGGAATGATCAAGAGATGGACAGACTGACACGAGGAGACCCCGGAGCTGGTGGAAACAAACCTCCCACTCATCCTCCTGAAGATCAGAACAGCGATGGCACCCTCAGATCATTTGTATAGGATGGGGCTGGATGGGGCCTGTGGAGATTGCTGTGGAAATGTACGATTTTGTGATTGTTTGATGTGTTTGGCTAACATTTTAAACACCTACAATATGACAGATATGGTCTGTTCCCTCCTCGGCTCACACATCACCTATGACCTTAAAGGGACAGTTCAGTATTTCTGAAGTGGGCTTGTATGAGCTCCATATGGCCACTAAGTGCATGAGATGCAGTAGAGAGTTACCTCTTCAACCTCAGTAAGACACAGTCTGTAAAAGTTTATGATGCAGGACCAGTCACAAACAGGAAAGTATTTTACCAAATACAAAGGGTAATTTCTCTGCCTACAAGACCTCCCATCAAAAAGTAATACCACAGCTTAAGAGACACTACCTAGAAATTTTTTTGAGTGCATTAACTTTTCAGAAAAATAAAGTTTATCTGGAACTAACCGACTTGCGTTATATGTCAATACTTTTCATCAGTTGGTTAGTTCCAGATTAAACATTTTAAGTGTTAGATTAGTGCCTTGTTTCTAAAAAAACAAAATAAAACAAGGGCCGTACAGTTCATGAGCTGAAACATTAATCCAACATGAAGTTGAAAATAAGTACAAAGAAAATTTTGGATGAAAATGATTATATATACATGTGTCAAAATAACTAAAGAGAAACACTGAATCACAACAGAGAAAAACACATCAGTAAATAAAAATAATATAACTGGATGAACAAATAATAATCATAAATACAGATCTGGACCCATGGGTATATAAACATTAAGAATTACATGATAGACAAATTAAAGACACCATACAGTATTAACTTAGAAACAAAAGAGGATCATTTAAGAAAAAGAGCAAAATTCAGTTAATGTATACATAATAAAAAATACAGTAAAATAAATTAGGACAGTCAAACAAAAATATAACACAAAGTGATAAAAAATTAACACATTGAAATGCAAGTTTCAGACATTAATAAATGTATATATTTCTACATATATTATATTACATAGTGATGTGTATACTTTCACACTAATATAAAGTTTAAAACAATTAACATGCTTTAAACATTTTGATCTTCAACACAACAAACAACTAGGATTAAAAATCCTCTCTTCTCCTGTATTTTCAACTGGGCAAGCCAACTCTGATTGTCAAAGTTGATCTATTGAGCACCCAGGTCCAGATCATCAGTTTCTAGACTTTTTAAGCATCCATATCATCCATGTCATTTGCATTTAGGTCCAGATTGTTAGTGTCAAGGTTTGCATTTTCAGCATCCAGGTCCAGATGATGAGTGTGTAAGGGTTCAAATCATCAGTATCTAGGTCAATATTATCTTTATTTTCAGCATCCAGTATTACATCATACGTGTTTGGATTTATATCTGTAGGATTATAATAACTTAATTATCGTGAAGGTCAGACTTGTACATTTAAAAATCAGTCTCATTAGTATTTTGGTCCCTGTTGTCAGCATCCAGGTCCAGATCACTAGTGTCCAGGTCCAAATAAAAACTGCCTCTGTGTCCTTAGCATTTAAGCCTAAGACAGAGCCTTCCTGTTTTTTCTCTCACATACTTAGCCCCTGATCATCAGGGCACAGGTTTTATTTTAGTATCGAGGTGCAGGTCAAAAGTAGAGCAAGTTCCAAACCCCTTTAAGGTGATAAATGTTTAGATAAGGAGGAATGCATGTTGCTGTTTTATTTTGAAAACAATGCTTTTATTTTGAAGGTGAGGGTTTGTTTACTACCGGCTGTAAGTCCGGATGTGGGACGTTTATAGAAGAAAAGTTTGCACGCAGTTGTACACAGCTTAAGGAGAATCCAGCATTCACTGTCTATCTTTGCAAGGGAACAGGGGATGAATGTGATGTAATCTGGGTAAGTTGGGTGATGTGGTTTTGTGTATCTTTCCATTTATGTGTAATGTAAATGGTGCTCGGGCAATAATGTCTGTGCTGGAGCCCTCAAAATTAAGGTGAGGGTTTAATCCGAGATATCTAGGCTATCCTGGATCAATTCATCCACGATTTGCTTGCACAAAAGTTTGATAGGAGGAAGTGGGATATGTTTTGACATATGTTACCATGGAGATTTATTCTGTAGCTCGAGCCTGCTCCAGACCAGGCTAAGTTCCAGCATTTATTTAATCTCATCCCTTTTCTCAGTCAGCAGTCCCCACAAATGGAAACCAATATTTATTTCACTGCTCACTACACTTCGTTGTCACATTCAACTAGACCCACTGTCAGCACCTGAACATTTTTGAACATTGCAGGGATTGTAGATGAAATTAAACACTGTAAATAGCTCATACTGTTGCTGCTACTGGATGGTCATTGTTTCTCATTTTTGTTTTGTTAATTATATGTCACCCGTGCTTTGTCCTAAAATATGTGTAATTTTTCTTGAACCCAATGCATGCTACTACCCTTGTTCTTTGTCCTGTACTGCTGCAATACCTGAATTTCCCCTCTGGGGATCAATAAAGGATTATCTTATCTTATTATGATTTTCCATGGTTTTGAAATCATAAGATAAAAGTTATCCATAGAAAATGCATTTTCCCATATTAGTAAGTGTAGAAGTCAAAGAGTCACGTGGTGTTTATTTATTGATAAGGATAAATCAGAGCAGGTAAACCATCAGCTCTTTTAAAACTGATGTCACAAACTGCTTAACAAATCAGAAAGCACAGAATCAAAGCTTATTATAAACAAAATCTTTTCCTATAATCAGTTTAAAAACTTCCCTTTCAGTATAATTAAATTAAAACTAGTTAAATAGAAAAGCACACAGTGAATCAAATGCTTATGTACAATTATTCCACAATATAAATGTAGTTTATGTACAGAGTCATTGTGTGCTGCACAATTATTTAAATTGTTTGATGTTGATTTCTGTACATACAATTTTTTACAATTATTATTGTGTTCATTGATTTAAAAGGTTTTTATTTTGTGGTAAGAGTATTTTGTATTTCAGATATTTTTTGTGTGTGGGCTATTTATTTGTCGAGCATGGAAATTTGGTGACACTTCCTATAAATTAAAGACAATGGTAAAAACAATATTAGATTTCTTATGTAAGTGTGCACGCCCTTGTGCACACTTTCATACATATAATCCAACAGCAGCACTCAGCATAAAGAGCAAATGTGAATGTTTCAATTTCAGTTTCACGTTCAATTCAACAAATTCACAAACAGGGCACAGCTTTGATTTTGGAGAGCTTAATGAACTATTTGAATCGACATTGTGATGTTTCAGCAGAGTATGGAGTGTGTATCAGCGCACCATTACACATTCAGGTGGTCCACAGAGTTTTCTGTTGTTGTTGTATCACCATGGCAATGTTTTCTCTTTTTTTAATTTGGTCTTTACCTCCTCATACGCCTCCATGACGACTTGCTGCTCCAATAGAGAGAAGCACACCTCTCCTGTTGTCATAGTGAATCAGTGATTCTGTGATTGATTGTGGGGTCTGTTTAAGGAAACAAGTGCACGCACTGATCCAGGATTGCTGCACTTGACTTGATGAATATGTGTGTTCTCAGCCTTGTTTGGTCTTTTGTGTAAGCAAATACACCTGAATCCCCTTGTTCTGGATTCAATGAGCCAGGCTTAAGCATTTATCCTGGATGAATCCTACTTTTGTGCAACAGGCCTCTGGTGTTTCTGTGTTTAGCCCAGCTCTTTGAAATCCTCAAGTTTCTTTGGCTTGTAAGGCTTTCTACTCAATAGGGATGTATCATTCTGTAAATCTCTATAATTGGTATGATAAATAGGTGTACTGGTTTTTAATGCCTCCAGGTTCATGAACTTATTGAAATACTTTATCTATGTATTGTAACTTCTGTAAATAAAATTAACAGAAATCATCAGTATCAAGGAGTCTTCTATTGCTCTAGCTGGGTTGGCTACAGAGCAGCTTGTCTAAAGTATAAATCAATCATCAATGATTACAGGACTTACAAGATCACACTCTCTAAGGTGAATCTCAATAAAACTTAAGGGGTTTGTAAGGTGACAGCAGGGAGAGTCTGCCTCTCGCAGGTCAAGCTGCATTTAATCAATTTTTTGTCTTTTTTAATCTTAAGTGAAATGCTTATGAATCCAAATTGTTCCAGAAGATCAACTGGTGAGCTACATGAAGTTGACACTTCTGATTCTTCTATTGATCCTTTCTTCTGTCGATGGTCCTGAACTTCTAGGTGAGGCTGTTTTATTTTATGACTGAACAGTTTAAGTACTTCGGTCGTTCAAAAATATTAACTTTGAATTGTTAAGAAAAAAAATCTGTTTCTATGCCACAAGTAAATTTGACATCACTCACATAACTGTGTCTGTTAATCTTTTTGACAACTTTAATTTTACTAGTTTAAATTTAATAAATCTGAAAATTTTTAATCCGTGCCTAAAATCTAGAGCTGTGTTCACATCTAACACGACTTCACAACCGAGACTGCAACGCCCACCCAAGTTGTGCCACGTTCCGATAAATACCTAAATTGGTCGTTGTTCCATCGCTCGGTGATGTCACACTCACTTGAGTTTCTCTGCAATCATATATCATATTATAGGATGTATCAGCTGACATTATCTGCATCCTTTTCACTCACTACCAACCACAAAACACTGCAGCTTGTGGTCCAGCAGCAGCATTGTCTGTAAATTCTCTGTACTCACTAACTGATGTTTCCACGTTTATTTTTATTCAACCTTTATTTAACCAGGAAAACCTCGTTGAGATTAAAAATCTCTGTCACAAGAGTGTCCTGGACAAGACAGTAGCACATTCAACAGATGGACATGAACTGGAATAAAAACAGTCTGTCATGGGTGTCATCACACACCCACACAATGCTGATTGGCAGCTACATGCAACATCACCAAAAATGTTCAAATTTTTCAATGATGGTAACTCAGCGACTCAACCTGGTTGCACATCTAGAACAACTTAATAGCACAACTATGAGGATGACCAAGTGCATTGACTTACATGGAGAGTTGTCACTCAGCTCACCAAGTCAAGTTTGGCGTGAACACACCTGAACACTCCTAACATCACTTTTGTTTCTTCTTAAATCCAGTCCTGTATTGATCTCTGTTTCATGTCTGTGAATAACATGTCAACCAGGGATTTTCCATCACTAATGGCTGGATGTCTGCCATGGTGTTACGACATCCTCATGCTTTTATCTGTCTTTACTAAGAGGCACAAGTCAGAGCAGCCAGTGCTTAGCGTCAACATTTTGTAAAACAACACAGTAGATGAAATAAGGGGAGGAGACTGTGAGACTGTTCAGGATCCCAGGAAACTTTAACATGGCTTCAAAGAGTGGAGGGATAAAACCAGAATGTTTATCTACACAGTAAGAGGAAATTTAAACCTGACTAAGCGTGTTTTTTAGTTCTATAGAATCAATTCTGCCGTATAGCAGTGAAATCTAAAGACCAAAGTGAAAGCAGGACTTGGACAGACCCTCTGAAAGACCCTCTTACAGTGGCACAGCCAGCTGTGATCCTGCAGCTCTGTGTGAACAGTTTTCAACTGAGCTGGTCTGTGAGTGACCCCCACAGACCCTAAGACCAAAGTCTAAGGACCCCATCCTGTTCAACAAAAACTAAAGATTATTGGACCTCCAGCTGGAGTCAGACACTTCAAGTTTGTGGTGAAGTTTAAATTAAAGCGACATCACAGGATGTTGTCATCAGTCAAAGTGCTGCTAAAACCACTGGAGGATTTACTGCAGAGCAGCTTCAGAGGAAACAGAGCTAACAATCAAGAAGACCACACAACTCAGCCGATGCTCTGTCCTAAAAATGTCTGATATGAGCACCACATGGTCAGCAGTGACTGATCTGTTAACTAATATAAAATCACAGGGACAGGTCTGTGTGAACCACCCTGTTGTTTCTGCTCTTAAAGAACTTTCAGCATGAATTTTCCTCAATGCTGAACTAAAATAGTGAGAATTTCTGCAAAATTAAATCATGATAAATCTCACTGAACATGTTGGTCTTTTAATAATGAACTCAGTTTATCAGGTATCATGAAACTGTAAAGACGGATGAGTCGTGTGTTTGAATTCATTCTCTGTGTCTGATTCTTCATTTAAAGTCATTTTGAAGGACACCTCACCTGATGACTGAACTTCAGTCTCTCTTGTCAAAGTGTTTAATGAAACAGCTGAAATTTAATCTGAAGATGTTACACTCTCAGTAGAGGGTGGAGAAACAGACACCCTGCCTGTGAAAGTTGGTTTAACTCAAAATCCAGAGCTGTTAGAACCCTGGATACAATGAAAAATGAGGCTGAAGAAGTTGTTCAAGAGTATCTCTCAGAAAAAGAGTAAAATAAATACCTGGCCAATCACTGCAATAACAGAATATCTTTTAAGGGGGAAATTAATAAAGGCAACTTGCACTAAAGATCAGCAACATAACCGAAAATTATTAAGAAAAATGCACCTGTGTGGGTCTTCACAAAAAAGCGTAAAATGGAAAAAGATATACAAACTTTCTTTCTGTAACTACAGCAAACAAGTTTCATCATCCCATAAGTGTGATGACCTCAATTCTCTCTGCTCTTAAAAACATGTTTACACATGTTTGATCACATTTTTGAACAGGTATGCAGCAGAGAGAATGGAGTAGAAACACTGTGAGTAAACATCTGATTTTCATGATTTTAGTTCCAAATTCTTCTTCCACTTCATTAATGAATCATTTTTTTCTCTGATTTTCCCTCAGAATCCAGTCTTTAACCTGGTAAGTGAAAACAGTTGATGGAAAATGGAGACAATACGCTCTGTCGTGCAGCTTTGCTCCGTGTGGTTTGTTTACAGTCAGGAGGCTCCATTGAGACTCATTCAGGACAAACAGCTTAGAGCAGAGTCAAGAAATATCGGCCCACAGTGCAGTTCAGTGCTGGAGCAGTTTCCAAACAAACAGACTTTACTCAGATTAAACATCACAGACAGAAGTCCAAACCAAAAAAGCAAGTTTAACCGTGACACCAGGGAGTCTGTAGTTACATAAAAAGGAGAATGGAGCAGCTTCTACATTGAAATACTGGAATGTTCCATGTCACAGACATCACTGCTGATATTCAGCAGCATTTATCACTGCACACTAACAAAGCTTCACTGGTGTGGACGAGGCCGTTTCAAAGAAGGACCCACCTACATGTGGTCAGAACCTCAGGGTCCTGGTTCAGGTCTAGAGGCCGAGGTTCAAACATGTAAAAACTCTTCAAACAAACCAAAATTCAGCAGCTAGGATATGATCAACAAACTACTGAGACCATTCAAACTCCCATCAACAACATGTTCCTCATTAAAGAATTCAAATGTTTCATAAAAATCAGAAACAGCAGAGAGTTCAGTTCACCTGGACCAGAAACAAAGAGCCAAGAAAAGTAGACTGCATCTTCACCCCCCTCCAAAAGTCCACTGTGGACCAGTCCAGACTGGAGACAGATTGATCAAGAGGAAAATTATGAAGAGACCATTAAAAAAGTTTTACTGAGCTATCTGACTGTGAATAATAATCCAGACTTTGTCTCATCATTTGTTTTCTACAGGAAAAAACTGTTGGAATTGTCGTCGTGGTTCTCATCGGTCTTGCTTTGATCAGTGCTGTCGTAATTGGGGTCTCCGGTTTCATCGGTGTTGCTGTTTTTCTTTACAAAATTAGCAGTAAGTCCCACAGTAAGTTTTCTGTGTTTCTCAAGTTGAAATAAAATCTGGTGTGAAAATGTAAACTTTGTAACAGACTCAAATGTGGGAATAAAAAAGATTCTTTAACTCTGACCTTAATCACTGCATGCATGCTACAGTTTAAGAGACACAAGCCAGTTTTAATAATTCTGATTAAAATCCTGGAATTTCATTTTACACTCCTGGACTGTGTCTTTGTCCTCAAGAGTTGTGATTTTTTTTATACATATATTTAATCTCATGGTTTTGAATTTAATCTCAGAAATAGAATACCAATTTTCACACATTTTTCAAATTTCTAAATGTTAGTTTTAAAATAAATGTTTTATCATGCAAATTTCCCTCATTTCTTCATACTCTGAACTCTTTTCCAAAGGTCTGACTTTCAACTCAAAAATTGAATTTCATTTTCAGGATGGATTTAATCCCAAATGTTTTGACTTAAATCACAGTATCCCAGCTCACATTTCAAGATTTTAGCTTGCCTTTCAAATTTCTGACCCTAACCTAAAATTTCGGACTGATTTAAAATCGTCCTGTTGGACTGAATGAAATGAAATGAATGAATTAAATCTTAAAGAATAAAACATAAAGATTAACTCCAGTGTTTCAGTTTGTCAAAGACAAAAACAAAACAAAACTCATCTATCAGAGGATTTAACAGTTTTAAACTTTTCTTCTCTTAAACTCTCACAGCAGAAAAAAAATGAAGAGACAGAAGATCAAGATGCTCCAGAGACACTGACAGGAGGAGAGCCCAGAGAAAGTGAAGATTCAGACTCTCTGAGAGAAGAAAAAAAGACGCCTATGGACCCTTCAAAAATAATGAAAAACAGAGAATAAATCTTTTCTTTAAATTACAGTTTGCACACAGTAACTCTGTACACAGGCTACATTTATAGTATATAACTATAAAACTAACTATAAAATACCTGCAAACAAAAAGTAAATAAAATAACTATATTCAGAAATGAAATGAAATAATTATATACTCAAATTAAATAAATAACCTTTAAACAAAAACAAAATTAAACTAAAACCTTTTACTACTTCTACCAGTTTTTACTTTAAGATAACATCTAACCAAATTCACATGCTTAACAAATTACAAATAAATCAAAAAACTTAAATACAATATCAATACCCTTACAACATAAAAATCAAGAAATTGGTAAATATGAGAAGTAAATCTTAAATACAACAATCAACAAACTATTTAGAAAGTACTCTGCACACAGTAACTCTGTGCATAAGCTACATTTACACTATACAGCAACAGTATGCAAAAACTATATGGAATATACAAATAAGTAAAAATATTAACTATATAAATAAAGCTTTATTAAATACCCAAATAGAACCATACAAAACTATGTTTAGTTTGGCATGGAGTTGTTGTCAAAAAAGGCGTTATACAGACCTCTGGTGGAGTTTTTTTATTACTGCATCCACAACATTGATGAACCAGCCACCACTCATCCTCCCCTCACTGGATCTTCTCCTGACAAAGTCCTCTAGGACATCATATGAAAAGAGACCACAGGATTTATGTTCATTATTCAAAGTCTAATGACAATTTTGCATCATGGCCAACCTCAGGTGAGTTTTATTGGGTTTTAGCTGGAAAATCTTTTTTTCAGGCTGCTGAAGTTCTGATATCTGTTGATGGTCCAACATTTGCAAAGTCTGGACTTAAATATCTCAGAAGTGTGTCTAAAGAGAAAAGAGGAAAGTTTTAGTTAGTACATAAGAATAAGGAGTCCTAGAGGGAAAAAAAGATAAAGTAACAGATAAATGTTTTCCATCATGCATGAATAACTTTAGATTAGACACAGCATTATTGCATAACAAAGAAATGCTGATTAGCAGATGTAAAGAAGCAGAAAACTGCTGTTACTATGTCTTGACGGAATCTAAGTTATGGAATATTATTGATAATAATGTGTACTTTAACACTTATGCAAAGTCTAAAAAAATTAACATGCTCTAGACAAAATGAAAAGTAACACATTTAGCATTTTGACTGACTATTAAAAGCAGAACAAACATTAGCTAGGCAGACGTAAAAACAAAAAATGTAGGCTATATCAGGCCAATGTAGACATCTACTGAGTAGGTTTAGTAAGTACAAATGATCCTTAACAGTAAAAAGCCCTTCATGCTGCCAAGCTACAGAAATATATTTACTGATTAGCATAACATGTGGAGGCTAATCACTCAGAAGAAAATGAACAGCATGATGCCTCATATCAGGACTGAATCTTTACTTACCTCTTTCTTTCTCCCATTTACCCTCTTCTTTTTCTTCTTCCTGTGCTCCAGACAGTTTTGAGTCGTTTTGACATGACAGCAAAAATTCTTCTGGGTCACTTCAAAAATTCTTCCCTCCCCCCGGAGCAGGTCGGGGGGGTCGGAGCAGGTACCGATCAGCCCGAGGAGGACAAGAGGGAGGTCTTGCAGTTTGAGAATGAAAAATTCACATCACATTTACTGCGAACAAAATTCTGACTCATACACTAACTGCGCTGCATTTGATAACAAATCAATAAAGCACAACAATACTCTCTTCCATCCTTCTGAAGAAATAAGGCACTGCTGACTTTGTTTATTTTAGATTTCTTTGCGTGGTTTTGAGAAAGAGAAAATCCCCCTCTCAAATGTCATGTCTATGCAAGCTCCCTCCGCCATACTTTGACTTTCAGAAGCCAAACATTTCAAACTGCCCGTTCAAGTTGGCGTCTGAGGGATCACTGCTGCTTTGCCGAGGAACAGACATATAGATCTGACTTTACGGCAGTGGCGCCTCCAGAAATTTTTCATAGGGGTGGCCAGATGGGGCCACATAAAATCTTGGGGTGGCACACCAAAACTTTAAGCCATAATTTCATGATTTTATTATGCTGTTGTAGTAAATAGGCCAGTAGAAATCTATCAGAAAGACTTAAGGACATGCCTACTGATATTATTTGGTTTATTGTGTCATATTTAATGTTACTAATGATTTAATGTGCATAGTCCATAACAGACCAGCCAACATTTCGAGTTCCACAACAATTCTTTTTTATTGTGTTATGTATATAATAGGCATAAGGTGCACATTTAACAACACAAAACAGTTACTGGGGAAAAGTAGGTGCTGGCAGATACAAATAAAAGCAAATACAGAAACATATCTTAACAGGCAGGTTTTTGAATCAGTAGGCTATGAGATAAATTTAGAGTAAGGCTTTCAAAAGAAGTATAATTTGCCTTCGGTCTATGATTGATATGGAGACAGGAATGATAAATAGCTGCTACACCACCACCACGGCCTGTGTCGCGTGGTATATGAATATTTGAATGACTGGGAGGAGTGGATTCATCTAAACTGACATATTACTGCTTACGCAGCCACGTTTCAGTAGGCAGAATAGATCTATCTGGTTTTCTGATATAAGGTCATGCACCAGTAAAGATTTGGATCTCACTGATCTCATATTTGACCACATCTAATTATCGGATGTTTTGAAGCCACATTTGAAGTTTTGATTTTAATCAGATTTCTATGGTTGACACCTCTTATTTGTTTTTGTGTTTATATCTGTGTGAGCAGTTGGACGATGTATTTTTATGTATTCAAGATTGTATAATTGAGTTCGGAGTATGGTTTTACTGTGTGACGTCTGGTGTTCGTGACCACAGGAATAGGAGTACGGGGTCCATGGGTGGAGGAAGATGGTGCTGTGGGTGGTGTGAGTGGATGAGAGGCAGAGACTACAGAGCAGCTGTTTTGGGTGATGTTCAAATTTTGCTGGTGTGGGTATTTATTTTGGGTCAGAAGATGATGGATGGATCCTGGCTGCTCATAAATAGTTATTGTTTTGAATGGGGAACCAGTTAGGCGGCGCTAGGACCCGGGGGACATCAGTAGTAGAGGGACTTGTCGGAGGGGGTTGACGGAGGTGCGTGTGTTGTTTACCTGAGAGTCTGACACGTGGATGGAGGACGCTGTAGAAATTGTTACCTGTGAGTAGCTTTGCACCCAGCCAGTTGGGATGGAGACCATCACCCCTGAAGAGCTCTCTTTTGCTCCAGAACAGGTTAAAGTTGTCTATGAAGTTAACTCCATGAGCAGCGCAGGCTGATGACAGCCAGATGCGCAGGGCGAGCAGCCGGCTGAAATGCACACAACCGCGGCCACAGGTGGGGATGGGACCGGACACATGGATGTCCTTCACGGATCTCTAAAGTGTTGTGATGAGGAGGAGAAAGTCGTGCTTCAGGAGCTCGGACTGCTGTCTGCGGATGTCGTTTGTACCTGCGTGGATGATGACTATCGTGATTCCTGGTCTGGCTCCGAGGATCTCGGTGGCTTGTGATGTCACGGAAAACAGCAGGTTATTGCTGAGCCGGATCAGATATTCCGGATGATGGAGTCCCCTATCACCAGAGTTGTAGGCTGACGCTGGGGCTCACCTGGCGGCGTGGAGCTCCTTCCCCTGGCGGGCCGTAGCAGCGCGCGGTGTTAGCCGCTCCTGACCGGCGGGCATCGACTCCGGCTGGACCCGATGGCAGGAGCCACGGTGGGGCGTGAACAGGACCCGCACGAGGCTCTCGGAGATGTGAGAGGGGCCCAGCCACGGCAGAGTGGTGTTGATATCGGCAAGGCGGGAAGCCTCCGCTGCCAAAGTGTCCAGTAGACGTTCAGAGTCTTGGATTTGGTAAAGAGTGGAAATCCAAACCTCCAGTTCAGCTATCCTCTGGGAGAAACGGAAGCATCCAGCACAGTCCAGCAGAGAGGTAGGTCTATGTGGAGGCATTTTTATTGGGGATTGTTACCTGTTGCTAAGGTAAACGATCTCTGTCCCTGTGCAGATCTGATATGTTGAGATCGCGGCAGAGATAAAACGTCACGTTTGGTGTAAGGACAGCAAGCCTTTACAAAGCTACAAAGTCATTTAAACGGTAAAAGAGTCACTTAAAAACTTTTAAAAAGAACATAAATTCCGGAGCGATCTGTCGAGGGCTTGAACGGCGTGTGACGTCATCCTAGTTTGTGCTACCCAGAGGGCGCTGGTGCTACCTAGTCGCGCGCACTGAGCCGTTGCTGTGGGAGCGCGCAACAGCAGCGGGGGGGGCGGGGGCGGGGGACTACTGTGAGTGATGGGCGGTGAAGAGCAGCGGCTTACCTGGCTGTGCATTTGGGATAAAATAGCCTACTTAACTGATGCTACTAAAATCTACACTGGCGAGCGGGGTGGCCAGTGGGGTGGCCAACAAATTTAGAGGGGTGGCCGTGGCCACCCCTGGCCACCCCCTGGTGGCGCCATTGCTTTACGGGCAATGAGCATCATCACTTTGAGTTACTGACCGCATGGGGTTATAAAACACGGTTTAAACTGTAATTAAAACAGGAAACAGTATTACTTACCGTCTGAAATTTTACCACAGTTTATCAATTTATAGGTAATCGTTTTATTCCTAAGACAAAGATATAATTTGTAGAATCTGGTACAAATGTGAAATCTCAGAAACAGATCCAAATGTGGGAACCAAAAAGCTTCTTAGAGTCCTCAGAGTTGTGACTTTAATTTCATAAATTTGACCTCAAATGTCTGATTTTAATTTCATATATTTACTCTTAAGATTCTGACTTCAATCTGAGATTTCTGACTTATTTAATCGAACAATTCTGACTTCAGTCTCAGTGTTCATGTTCAAATTATAAGATTTCGACTTACCTCTCAATGTTCTGACTGTAATCTTAAAGTTTTGACCTGAGGAAGTCACAGATTTAAAAATCATCCAGTTGGACCGAATGAAATCAATGAATTAAATCTGAGAGAATAAAAACTGTGTAGGCCTCAATAGCTTCCAAAGCTCGCTATCTCACCTTTAAACAGCCTCCAAAGAGCTCCACAAGATGACTTTCATGAAGTTTACTCTGTTCAACTGCAAAATAAAAAACAGTTCCATGAACATTTAACATGAAAATACAATAAGGCATGTACAAACTTATTCCAACACTAGGGTGACCATATTCTAAAAAAACTCAAAAAGAGGACGCTCAGCAGCATGTGCTGAGTCACACTCAATATTTTCACTGGTAGGTACACTGGAATAATTCCAGCGCTTTATTAAAATTTTAATCCTTTAGCTTCTATGATTATAATTGGCCGTCTTGTCATTTTTTGCCTTTTTGTCAATAAATTTGTCAGAAACTGCCCTTTGAGTTAATTATTTTGCACCTTCTTTGGGTCAAAACAAAATATCCCAGCAAGTACTAAGTAAGTTGTAAATGTGTGTAATACAGGAAAAGAAAAGAAAAGAAAAAGATCTGAAGCAGTCTCTGTACAAAACAAATCACATTTTCAGTGAACCAGTCTTTAAGCATCACTCTTCTCTCCTCATCTCATCCTCAGGACATCTGACATTTACTTATGGAGTAGAGCGTGTAGGAGTCAAATATGCATCATGGGGTTTATGTGTGGTTCACTGTTCTAACACTTGGTGTCGCTGTATGCCTGAGGCTCAGGTATAAAGACAGGCAGGTCTTTGTTGAGGTTAGGGGTCACAAACCCAGAAGGGTAAAAAGTTTCTGACCGCTGAGCGCTGCACGCTGACAGGTGATGATTGGGCTGATCAAAGGAACATTGTAAAAGGATCACTTTCATGGAAATAAATGTGATTGTTTGCAATGACGACGAGCTACTTGTGGATCATTGGAGATGCAGCTCAGTTACGTTGGTGAAGCGCGTCAATTAAGCAACGCCGGGGGGAAGACACCTCAGTAGCTAGCATTGGGCTAGCTCCTATAGAAAGAGTGCCAAATCACAAAAATAAATGTATAAAGAAAATCAAAAAAAAGTGGAAATGTAAAGATGAATCGGCAATATAAAAAAATAATGTTGCTAAATAAATCAATATTAATCAAAAAATTACTCCATAAAATAAAAGAATAAAAGTTTTTAAATAAAGACAAGTTAATAAAGTATTTTTAAAAAAATAAGAAACATGCTTATAAATAAAGTGGAAATTAAATGCTTTGGCTTTATAAAGCAATATTAATAAAAAAATAAATCTATAAAGGAAAAGGCTAATAAAAGCAGATTATAGACAAATAATTAAAAAACCTGCTTTCATAAAGCACATTAATTTGGTTATGATCAGTACAATGCCATTGCTTTTGAGATGTGCTTGTGCAAATTGTTTTTCCTGCACGCAATAAACACCACATTGACCATGTTTTAACTGCTTCCTCTTCTTTTTGGTTTTTCATTATTCCTTTCTTTTTTTTAACTGCTGATAATAACGGTTTTAAAAGCAAAGGAATAATGCACAGAGTAGGAATTTTGTTGTGCGCAGGTGCAGGCACAGGAGCAGAGTCAGAAGGAGGAATGCAATGGTGGGCGAAGAGATACGTCCCAGCAGCCACAAAACGTCTGCATGAAGTCACAACAGAAGTTAAATGCAATCTTTTTCAGGTCTTGCCTCAGTCCCGAGTCGATGACAAGTTGATAACCTCCATTCTGCAGAGTCCCCGCTAACTAGATTAGCTCAAACACTGGAAGTCAATGAGAAGTGTTAAACTGCTTCTGTATACAGTCATAAGATAAACTTTTAAGATTCATGGATTCATTCGTTGATTTAAATTGATTTAGGAGGCAACAGTGTTGACTTGATTTTATAGATTCATCTTTATATTTCCACTTTTATTTGTTTTCCTTTATACATTTATGTTTATAATTAAACTAAATGTATAGGACATAAATATATATATATAGATGTGTAAAATATATATAATAAAATAGAATATATAAAAAAAATAAAAAATAGATACAGGGTGTCCATAAAGTATCTTTACAAATTTAAAAAAAATATAACAAAGGCAGTTGAGGAGATACCTTAATCAGATTTCTTTTATTTAATCAGTGTTTATTGAAGTTTATTGAATTTTGAAGTATTGAATTTAATTCACATTAAAATATTGTGTTTTAGACATTCTGTTAATGCAAGGAAAGCTGTTAAATGAACCCCCATAAAATGGCTCCTCAAGAGGAGGAACAATGTGTGTCCTGGTTTATTGAGACAAAATCAGATGTGCACATTCAGCAAAATTACAGAACTGGGTGTGGAAGACATCCACCATCACATCCTTCAGTTTGTGCATGGCACAAGAAATTTAAGGAGACAGGAACAGTGTTGGATAAAGACAGGAGTGGGTGACCAAGAACATCTGAGGAAAACATGAATCGTTTAAGACAAGCCTTTTCTGCCTTTAACAGAATATCTGAAACACAAAATATCAATGTGAATAAAAACTTTAATAAACACTGATTAAAATAAAACAAATCTGTTTCAGTTATCTCATCAGCTGCCTTGGAAATATTTTTTTAAATTGTAAAGAGACTTTATGGACACCCTATAATTTTTTTTCAATGAAAAACTAAATAAAACCCTTAAATTTAAAATACAATGTTGCACAGAAATAAAATATAATTTGAAAAAATATATAATCTGAAACTTAAAACAAAAAAGGGTTTATATACCTGTACAAAATAAATCACATTATCAGTGGACCAAACTTCATGGATGTGATCCTCACCAGCAGACTTCTGAAGGAGCAGAGAGCACAGCAGCTGCATGAGAAGCTGCTCAGACTGACAGACTAGCTTGACATCGGTAAATTAGCTTTAAAAATTACATATTGTACGTCACTTAAAACATTTAAAAACACTTTCAGACATTCAGAACATTTTTTTACGATCTGTGAGCCTTACAACATATATACAAATAACTATTTATCATTTTAACAATGCTGTAGCTCTTATTGAACACCATCCAACTTGAAAACCCACCTCTCTTTACGTTCTTCTCAGGGCATCTGAGGACAAGATTGCGAAACGTGCCGGAAATGACCCATCAAAATAAAACAAATAAATAAATAAAATATATGCTAAATAAATATTTGAGCACATGATCAAAAAATAAGCACACATAATTAATCACTGAGGGTGGACTTTTGAAGAATTATAAACATGTAAAACACTTGTTACTTTAGCATGAGCATATCTATTAGCTACAATCCGCCTCAATTAGCATCGCCTAAACTTCAAAGAAACTTATAAACACGGCAGCTATGTCGAAAGAATTATTGTTTACGTTGGTCATATTTACGGACCTTGTTCTAGCATGAAGAAAGGAATGAATCCAAGCTCAACGGTCCAGCCGACTCGCCAAAGAGCACTACTTCCTGTTTAGACCGGAAGTGAAGGTAAAAATGCGCGAGTGGTGAAGACCATAGACTGTAAAAAACATGGACGCCATGATGCTAGGCTAAAATTGAAGCCGCCACGAAAACTGCTCCCCCTGGTGACTGGCTGCAGTATAGGTCAAATCTCCGTCTCCCCCATTCATCTGGACGGGCCGAAGTGAAACTTCAAAAAATTAATACACCTCGTAGAAATATTTCTCCCATCTGTATGCTGTGGTGATATGAAAGTATTATTGAGCTGCGTGTTTTCCAAGTCCTCTTTTTTCTGAAAAGTTTCTTTTTTATTAGTTATTAGAGTTTAAAAATGACCGCAGTTTACGACAGTTTCACAATGATTGTGTACGGCGTATGCTGCGGAGTGTTGCGACCGTTTACGACAGCTGCATCCAAATATGGTCCAGATTCTCTACTGGTTGCACAATGGCGGCGCCCTGACGAGGGATATTCCGGCTTCAAATCCGTTACATGGTGGAAGGCGGAGCCACGCTATCCAGTTCTTATAATACATCCATGGTGAAGACTCTTGGCTGCCACAAGATGGCGCCAACAATATAAAAACATGGGAAAGTATCACAACAACACTACAACGTGGGGCAGAATAAAAACACAAAGATTAACTTCAGTGTTTAAGCTTGTCAAAAACAAAAATAAAACTCTTCCATCGGAGGTTTTAATGATTTAAAACTGCCGGTGATTTTTTTGGGGGAGAAAAGGAAACAAACTTGCCATTCAGGCCCCAGAACATGTGATTGGGCCCTAAGAGCTTAATCTGATGTTTATTAAGACAACTACACAGAGGAATACAAGAACAAATCACTAATGGAGCTATCAAAAATACTGAAAAATAGAAAATAAATTTAAATGAATTATTATTATTTGTATTTTTGTTGTTTTATTGTCTCCTCAAAGCACGGATAAAAACAGTGTCACACAAGCCTCTTGTCTCAAAAAAACAACACAAGGGCAGTTCAGTTATGTGAGGTGAAACATTAATTAGATATAAGCTGAAGTGGAAAATAGGTACAAAGAAAAATTTGGATGAATATGATTATATATAAATATTAAAAAAATTCAGAAAGAGAGACATCAAATCACAACGTAAAAAATACATCAATAAATGAAAGAACAAAATAACAAGATGAATAAATAAATAATAAATGAAAATAAACATTTATACTCACATAATATAAACATAAAAGAAGACACCATACAGCATTAACTGATGAACTGAACAATAACAGAGGGACATCTAAGAAAATACTTTCATTGACTCAAATTCAGGAAAATGTAATCAAAACACAGCAACAAAAAATAAGGGTAATCAAACAAAATACCACATGTAGTGATCAAAATTAACAGATATTGGAATGAGAAGTTCTAGAAATAAATTCAAAATATCAATAAGAATATAGAAAAATAAACAAATAATAAGTGAATATGGTCTCTGTCAGCATCCAGTTCCAGTTCATCAGTGTCAAGGTCCAAATAAATAAAAACTGCCTTGGTGTCCTCAGCATTTATGCCTCAGACCTCGTCTTCTGGATTTATCTCTCACACACTCAGCTCCAGATCATCGGAAAACCAGTTTTATGTTTAATGTCGAGGTCCAAATTAAAAGTAGAGCAGCATGTCTGAATTACAAATTATAAAGTTGATCAATCATTGACGATTATAGGAGTTAAAGTTCACACAGTCAAAGGTGTGTCTCAGTGAAAACTAAAAGGTTTATTAAGGTTACAGCGGGGAGAGTCTGTCTCAAACAGTTCTGATGTGTTTGATCAATTTTCTCCCTTTTTTTAATCTTAACTGAACGGTTTAGGACTTCAAATTGGTCCTGATGGTCATTTGTTGAGCTACAATGGAGTTGATTCTCCTGATTCTACTTTCATTAAGCCTTTCTGCTGTTGATGGTTCTCCACTTTCAGGTGAGGCTGTTTTATCTTATTGCTAAACAATTAAAGTTCTTCGGTTCAAAGATATGTGATAGTTTAAATTCTTAATAATAAATCAGTTTGTTAGGCCAAATAGATTTGACTTCAATCATCAAACTTTGTTTGACTTTGTTAATCTTTTTATAACTTTAATTTGAGTGTTTCCTTTTTTATAACTTAGATCATTTTTCATCTGTGCCTAAAGTCCAACACTCTTAACATCACTTTTATTTCTTCTTGTGCTTTAAATCCAGTCCTGTCTCCATCTGACTGTGCTTCATGAGTAAATCACAAATTAAATATGCATCTTTTTTTATTGTTAATGGTTCTACAACATCCTCACTGCTTCTATCTGTCTTTACTCAGAGGCACAACTCAGAGCAACCAGTGCTTAGCGGCGGCCATTTTGTAACTTTTTTAACAACACAACACATGAAATAAAGGTAGGGTGAGAGTGTTCAGGATCCATTTTGAATCTATTTTGATTCTGCAGGAAACTTGAACATGGCTTTAAAGAGTGGAGGGATAAAACCAGAAGGTCTTTCCACAGTTAGAGGAAAAATAAAACCTGACTCAGACTTTTTCAGCTCTATTACAAAGAAAAGTTTATTTGTCGAGGTTGCACAACAACAAATAAATTGTTGCTCCAAACCAAAAAAACATTAGACATGGAGGAGTGCAGAGGAAGCTGTTCTGCAGTCCGGTGGTACTGCGGTTACTTCTGTAAGTCTTGCCTGATGGCAGAATGAACAGGCTGTGGTGGGGTGGGTGTTGTCCTCCAGCATCCTGTAGGAACCTCACCTCCTCAATAATACTAATGCTCTATAGATGGGCACCAATGATGTTTTCGGCAGTTTTGATCTGTGCAGAGTCTTCCTGTCCCAAGCCAGGCTCATCTCGTGTTAGTACGTTTCCACTCAGGATGCTTTGATGAGAACTTGGTGTGGGAGTTTAAGAAAAACTGCTGTTTCTGAGCGTTATTAATGTATTCTTTGGGGCATTTTTGTGCCTTTGTTGTTACAAGAGAATGACAGTGAATAGGTTTGTGAAAGGGGGTGAGAGGGGAAGACACTCTGCAAACTGGTCACAGGCTGGATTCAAACCCAGGACAGCAGAAGTATGTATATGAGATGTGCCTGGTTGTTAACCACTCCGCCAAACCAGCACCCCATTTCTGAGCTTTCTTAACCGGGGCAGAGACATGTGAAGTCCAGGACATTTTCTCTGTTATGCTGATTCCCAGAAACTTCAAACTGCTCACTTGCTCCACCTCAACTCCACTGAAGGAGGCAGGGTTGTGTGTTTTTGCCTTCTTTTTTCTTAAATCAAAGATCAGCTCTTTGGTTTCACTGACGGCATTTCCAATATAAAGTTTGTCATTGTTGGACATACATCCGATGATGGTGGAGTCATCCACAAACTTCACACCATTCTTTCCATGTCTGGGTTGTACAGCACAAACAGGAGGGGGCCGAGCACACAGCCCTGGGGTGCTCCAGTATTGAGCAGTAGAGTGGAGGAGGAGAGACTGCTGATCCATCTGACTGGGTCTGTGAAGATGTCCAGTGTTCCCAAAGTGTTCAGTTGTCCTACCAGCTTCATGGGGGAGATTGTGTTCATGCTGAGCTGAAATCAACAAACAGCATTCTAATGTGCCATGCCGTAGGAGCCAGTGGGCGTTGCCTTATAAATAGGAACCAATCTTTACCTGGGCCGCTGTTTCCATCCTGAAGTAAAACACAGTTTTGACCGCTGAAGAAGCCGGCTTGGAGATTTGTTTGTTCATTAGGAGGAATGTTGGACTATGTTTGTGTTGTATCAGCACAAAGTAACATTTGTGGAGCAGTAAATGCACAGAATTTTGTATTGTCTCAGACTCATTTCATCAGATACGGTAAATTTTGTCAGTGCATCAATGAATTAAACAGCGGTGAAGCACCTCAGAGGCTTCAAGCACTGGTTTAGCCTCTACACCCATATAGCAGTTAAATCTGAGGACCAAAGTGAAAGCAGCACTTGGACAGACACTCTGAAAAACCCTGTTCCTGCTGTGATCCTGCAGCTCTGTGTGAACAGTTTTCAGCGGTGCTGGTCTGTGAGTGACCCCAACAGGCCCTCAGACCAAAGTCTAAAGGCCCTGTCCCATCCTAGCCAACAAAAACTGAATAAAGATTATTGAACCTCCAGATGGAGTCTGACACTTCAAGTTTGTTGGTTGTAGTTTCTGCTGTTAGAAGTCTGAGCAGGAATTTTTCTAAATGCTCACATAAATTGATAGAAAAATGAAATTCCTACAAATTGAAACTTAAACATAAAATAAACTGTAAAGTTTCTGTCTCTTATTCTGTTTTTCATTTAATGTCATTTAAAGGGAAACCTGATGGCTGAACTTCAGCCTCTTCTGTCTGAGTGTTTAATAAAACAGCTGAATCTTAATCTGATCTGTTTCCTTTAGGTTGTTCAGTCACAGCAGAAGTTGGAGAAACTGTCATCCTGCCTGTGAACCTCAATTTAACTGGAGATATAAAGCTGTTATACCCCATCATAAAGTGGAAGACTGAGACAGGAGATACTGTTAATCAGTATTGGGTCAGCCACGACTACAATGAATACCAGATCGAACGTTTTAAGAACAGAACATCTCTCTTTAAGAAAGAAATTATTAAAGGCAATGTTTCACTGAAGATCGTCAAGGTAAATAAACGTGATGCAGGAGTATACACCTGTAAGGTTCTTCACGAAGACCCTGATATAGACAAAGCCTACAAAGTATTTCTGTGTGAGTGCAGCAAACCAGTTTCATCATCTCATCAGTAGGGATGGGTACCGAATTAGGTACTTTAAGAGGTACCAACCGAATTCTGTAGGTACTACCGAGTACTGATTCATGTAAAGACAAACAGTACCATGTTTAGGTACCTAAAAGCATCCTTTTTTTTTAAATGTATTTTTTGGGCATTTTGTGCTTTTATTGATAGGAGAGAGACAGTGGATAGGCTTGCGAAAGGGGGTGAGAGAGTAGGGGGAGACACTCTGCAAACTGGTCACAGGTGGGATTCGAACCTGGACCGGCAGAAGCATGTACATGGGGTGCTCACCACTCCGCCAAACCAGCACCCCACCTAAAAGCATCCTTATGAATGTGAGGGAGTGGAAGAAGCAGGCATACTATTGGGTAGAGTAGGTGAATTTCCATACTGGACTTGAACGCAGCACAGCAATAGCGTAATGACGTCAGCAGAGATCTTAATATTAAACAAATTAATATTTATTACCCCATAAACACACGCAAACCGATTCCCAGGTACCGGGCATCGGTATGGTATCGGTTCAAATGTGAAAGATACCCATCCCTACTCATCACTGTGATGTTCTCAAATCTCTCTGCTCAAAAAACACGTTTACACCTGAATGATCTCACTCTCTGTCTGAACAGGTGTGAAGGAGAAAGATAAAGAGCCTGTGAGTAAACATTTAATTTTCATGATTTAACTGTAAAATTTTTCCTCTATTAAAATACTAAATGTTTTATATGTATATATATCTATATCTATCTATCTATCTATCTATATGTATATATATAGATAGATAGATAGATAGATAGATAGATAGATAGATAGATAGATAGATAGATAGATAGATAGATAGATAGATAGATAGATATGTATATGTATATGTATATATATGTATATGTATATATATGTATATGTATATGTATATATATATATACATTTTTTTTTTCTTCAAAAGAAGAGCCCACCAGACCTAAACCCGGTAAGTGAAAACAGTTGAAGAGAATGGAGTCAGAACATCAGGGGTTAAATGATACCCCGTGGCATGCAGATTTGCACTGTGTAGTTTGTGAACAGTCAGGAGGCTCGATCAGGACAGACAGCTCAGGGCAGAGGTCGAAAAAAAAATATCAGCCCACAGTGCAGCTCAGTGCTGGAGCAATTTCCAAACAAACAGACTTTACTCAGATTAAACATCTCAGACTGAAGTGTGGAGGAGAAAAGACTGAGCTCAAAGGAAACATCTCAGACTGAGGTCCAAACCAAGAAAAAACTGACTGAAGACACCAGCTTACACAGTCACCAGTTAAAGTGTAACACCAGGGAGTCTGTAGTTACATAAAAAGGAGAATGGAGCAGCTTCTGCATTGAAATACTGGAATGTTCCATGTCACAGACATCACTGCTGATATTCAGCAGCATTTATCACTGCACACTAACAAAGCTTCACTGGTGTGGACGGGGCCGTTTCAAAGAAGGACCCACCTACATGCTGTCAGAACCTCAGGGTCCTGGTTCAGGTTTAAAAGAGGCCACGTGGTTCAAACATGTGAAAACTCTTCAAACAAACCAAAATTCAGCAGCTAGGATATGATCAAGAAACTACTTAGGCCATTCAAACTCCCATCAACAACATGTTCCTCATTAAAGAATTCAAATGTTTCATAAAAATCAGAAACAGCAGAGAGTTCAGTCACCTGGACCAGAAACAAAGAGCCAAGAAAAGTAGACTGCATCTTCACCCCCCTCCAAAAGTCCACTGTGGGCCAGTCCAGACTGGAGACAGATTGATCAAGAGGAAAATTATGAAGAGACCATTAAAAAAGTTTATTGAACAATCTGACTGTGAAGAACAACTCTGACTTTTTCACACTGTTTGTTTTCCGCAGATGTTGCCCTCAGAGTTTCCATGTGTCTCATTGTTGGTGCCGTTTGTTTCGGTGTTGTCATCAATGGTTGTATTCTTTACATCATTTACAGTAAGTCAGATTATGTTTCTGTGTTTCTTAAATTGCAATACACAGATTCATTTTCATAGAATCTGGTGTGAAAATGTAAATGTAGGGGCAGATTAAAATGTGGGAATCAAAAAGTTTCTTTCAGTCAGATTTCAGACTTTAATCTCTGGATTTATGTTTCAGTTTAAGAGACATGAGACAGATTTTAGAATTCTGATAAAAATTGTACAATTCCAATTAAAACCCCTGGACTGTGACTTTGTCCTCAGAGTTCTGACTTAATTTTAGAATTCTGAATTAATTTCAGAAATAGAATACTAGCATTCTGACATAATTTCATATTCAGACCTGAAGATGTTGATGTGAAGTTAATCATGAAAATCTCCCTCATTTCCTAGAAATCCCAAATTCAGATTTTTTTACCCTTTAAGGCCCTCTTTAACTCAGAATTTTTATTTCATTTCAGGATGTCTTCTTTTTATCTCTGATCTTTCATTGAAGTATGCAGTAAGTCAAATGTTGTGTTTCTTAAATTGCAAAACAAAGAATCATTTTCATCGGATCTGGTGTGAAAATGTAAACATGGAAAGAAATTCAAAAGTTTTCTTTAAGTCAGAATTCTGACTTTAATCTCTTGGTTCATGTTTCAGTTTGAAAGACATAGGACAGATTTATGAATTCTGATGAAAATCCAAGACTTCCTATTAATACCCCAGCACTGTGGTTTAGTCCTCAGACCTCGACTACACTTTATTCTCATAAAATTTGATGTAATACAAGGATTCTGACGTTTTTCCAAATTCCGACCTTAAGTGTCAAAATATCTATCAAATCATGGGAATCTCCATCATTATTTCAAATGATGAATATAACTTTTTCCCCTCTTTAAAGTCCAAATTTTAATCTCTTTTTCAGGATGAAATTAATCCAAGAATTTTGACCTCAGGATTTGTGATCAACTTACTGCTCTAATTTCTGAACCTAACGTAAAAAATGTCCCTGATTTAAAATATTTGACCGAATGAAGTGAAATAAGTGAATTAAATCTGAGAGAATGAAATACAAAGATTAACTCCTGTGTTTAAGCTTGTCAAAAACAAAAAATGTTTTTTTTCTTTCTATCAGAGGTTTTAACAGCTTTAAACTTTTTTTCCCTCTAACTCTCTCCAAAGTTGATTTTGAGAAATACAGACTGAAAAGAAGAGAATGAAGAGCTGGTGGACATTCAGAGAGGATGAAACAAACCTGCCATCAGCCCCCCTGATGATGGAGCCTATCCCAGCAGAGAGGCGGGGTACACTACCTGCTGCACCACCATGCCGCTCTTCATTGTATACAATTTTCTACTTTTATTTATTCTATTTTATTTTATTTTATTTCTTCGTTTGTTTCAGAAGCATTTTGTGATACAAAAAGTTTTATATAATTAAAGTTTGATTGATTGATCATAACAATAATAGAAATAAGGAAAGGGGAAGAAAGTAAAAAACTTCAAAAGTGATAAAAAATGAATAAAGATTGAAATGAGTAATTTTGCATATAAATACGTAAAATAAATACAAAATCCAAACACGAAAAGTATTTCTCACGAGAAAGGAAATTTTTGCTCCTCTTCTGACACATTTTGGTGAGTTTTTTTGCAATGTGTACTCAGTGTTACTTTGACAGCACTTTTTAATTTAGTTTTATTTATAGTCTTTTGCCTAGAATATTTTTCATCTTAAGTCACAATTTAGTCATCTACATTGTTTTAATTTTAGTCTAGTTTTAGTTAATGAAATTTCACAACATTTTAGTCGATGAAATCTGCTGTTAATTTAGTCGAATAAAATATCAGGTGTACAGTGTAAGGTGTTTATGTTTCCTTGAATTTCTGAAGTCATGTTTTACCCTTTGATAAAATGAAACATCTAATAACTATTTACTATGTTTGTAAAGTCTGAATGTCTAATTGAACAGAAACAAATGTTTCTTTGTGTGAAATGCAGTCACCTTTATTTAGACTACCTGGCAGAGCATCTCAGTTACTATACCAGAACTGACAACAAACAGTGAACCTGCTCTACATGAATATATCAATTCATAAAGAGAGCAGCTCTGATTGGATCACTCCACAACTTATCCCACCACCACCAAGCTAAGGCAGCTGTGATTGGATGTCCCTCTGAACTCATCCAACCTTTAACCCAACCAAAGTAGCTGTGATTGGATAGATTCATCACTTGTCTCTACTTCCTACATGACCATATTAGGACTGGATTAAGTCTGTCAGACATTTTAGTCTAGTTTTTATCTGTTGATAAAAATGTCAGTTAATAAAGTATAATTTTTTGTCCATGTGCTCTTGTTTTTCTTAGTTACAGTCTGTTCTGTTCAGTTCAGTTTCAGTTTATTCAGTCATGACAACACCAAGTATTGTACACAATATTGACATTTGACACAAAATGACAAAACTAAGATTCATGTGTTAAATAATGACTGAAAAGGCATAGGCAGAAGCAAATCGCTTATAAAGGCCTATCCTATATCGTCAACTCTTTTTAGGCTACCATCCTCCAAAAAAGCAAAAAAGCAACAACACAGATACTTAATCGCTCTTATTAGCTTCAAAAATAGTTTTACAAACCGTTTTTTTAAAAACAAAGAAAGAATGACAAGTTTTTAAATTAATTCTGGCATCATTCCAGAATTTAACTCCAATAATGGAGACACATCTCCTTTTCATACCTTTTTTAGCTTTTTGTACAGTAAATTTGCAAACACCTCTGAGATTATATGGACTGTCTTGAATTACAAAAAACTTCTGTATTGAGTCAGGGAGCATTTTTGATTTTACTTTGAACATAATTTGCATTATTTTATAATAAAAAGGATCAGAAAATTCCATAACATGAGAATTAAGAAAAAGTGGCTCTGTATGTGCATAATAGTCAGCTCCATTGATAATACGTATAGCTCCTTTCTGCAGTTTTATTATTGAATTTATGGTGGTTTTAAAGGTGGATCCCCACAATTCCACACAGTAAGATATATAGGGAGCAATCAATGAGTAGTAAATCAAATGCAAGGCCTTGGAATTCAATATATTTCTGGATTTATACAGGATTGCAAGTGATTTTGAGATTTTCCCTTTTATGTATTCAATGTGTTGTTTCCATGTTAGCTTTTCATCAATGACAACTTCAAGGAATTTAGTCTCAGAAACTCTTTCAATGTCAACATTGCAGATTTTTAATTTAACACTACAATCACAATCATTTTGATTCCCAAAAACCATAAATTTTGTTTTCTTAATATTTAAAGATAATTTATTGACATCAAACCAAGTCTTGAGATTTTCCAGCTCCATTTCTACACAGCACAAAAGCTCCTTCAGATTCTTACCAGAGCAAAACAAATTGGTATCATCTGCAAATATTACATATCTAAAAAAAATCTGTTACATTGCAGATGTCATTGATGTAAAGAATAAACAGTATTTGACCAATCACTGATCCTTGTGGCTCACCACATGTGATTTTTCTAAGTGCTGACATAGTATCATTGATTTTTACACTCTGGTGCCTATTACATAAATAACTTTCCAACCAAGAATAAGCAACCCCTCATATTCCATACATCTCTAATTTCTTCAGTAACTGTCTGTGATCTATGGTGTCAAGATCACTATACAGACCAATAGAACACTCACCATTTTCATTTGCATTAGCTACTTCTTCTACCATTTGCATTACTGCCAAAGCAGTAGTCCTGCTTTCTCTGAATCCATATTGATTTTCACTTAATAATTTATTTTTATGTATGAACAATTTTAATTGCTTTACAAACAATTTCTCTAGAATATTAGAAAACTGCGGCAGTAGTGATATTGGTCTGTAATTTCCATACAGTTTTTATCTCCATTTTTATAAACTGGGATCACCTTTGCTAACTTCATGTTGTTAGGAAAGATTCCTTTATTTAGACTCCGTCTAGTTTTCATCAGGAGAAAAAAGGTTGTTGATGAAAACTATGATGAAAATAATTAGTCAACAAAAATAGAACAGGTTATGGCTCACATTCTGTCTCCTTCTAGCTCCCACCTACTTCATCATCTGATTGGCCTGTATTGAATGTGACTGATGGACCGATCGTCCAATCACCTGGCAACTTGCTTTTAAAACACTCTCTATGGGCTCTATCAGTCAACAGTCATGTATGAATACTTTTGCAGATATTTACAGCTGATATTTTGACCGTACTGTGACGGTGTCACCTCACTAAAATAAAGAGGGACGTAGAAACTTTCTGATGAGGAAAAGTGTGGAACTCAGACCACGGCCTATTGACTTACTATCAAAGTTTACTGCGAGAGAATCGAAAATATAAAAAAAACAATTAAGCTGTGGTTTTGTGCAGGATAGCCAGTGCTCCTCCAGCTGTTTTGCCAGACACATGGCGAACAAAAAGCTACCTTCCCATCTTTTCCCGCCTTACTGAATCTGATTGTTTCTTTCTTTTTTTGTTTTCTTTACATTTTCCTGGTAAACCAGTGGTTTTTCGGTGATCAATCTTCTTTCCTTTTTGTAGACTGTTTGATGAGGTTTTTCTGCAGGATTTATTGGACTACTTAGCGGAAGATTTCGGTAGCCGGAAGATCGCAGACGCGCCACCAGGTTTTGTTTTGTTTAAAAAGACTTCATGATGGACAGCTTTGGTTAATTTTGCTTTTTTCTTTAGAGGAAACATTTAAGGTTATTTAGATATCACCAAGTTACAGTTTTGGGAGATATTTTGCGTTTTTTCCGCTTGTCTTTTAATGTCTAATCGAGAATCTTGAAGAACGCAACCATAAACCAAAAGCATATGTTTGAGTTTGTTCAGGATATTTCCGTAAGGTAGATCTGTGTTTAATAAGAGTATTTTTCTCGTGTTCATTTTGGGTTTTTTACCAAACAATTAACTTTAACCCAAAGAGTTCCCCCCCTTGAGTTTTGAATGGGGTGTATATAGTCTGAGCGTTACAGTACAAATTGACCATAAATTGTCTGTGATACCAGCAAAATGTATAATGTGTCATGATGTCTTTGGAAACTTTGATATATTGGCAAAAGTCTAAAGCCCTGTTAGGATCCAAAACGAAGGGACTCAGGTGCAGAGAGAGAAAACCAGGACAAAAAATGTGATCCAAAGCAAAGTTCTTTACTTAAAAATTCAAGACAATCCAAACAAGGTCCATTCCAACAGAAAAGTTCCAAAGTCCCAAAAAGTTAACAAAGGCAAGATTGCTTACACAAAAGGTTCCAAAAAGTTAATTCCAAAGGAAAAGTACAGCAGTTCTTAGAGTTAAAACAAAAACCCACAAAGACAAATGTATAATGGTGTAATGTATGAAACATGAGAAGTTCAACAAAAGAAATAAAATACAAAATGATCAGTTACTATAAAGTTGTGGTTGATTCGCAGCAATTTGTAGAAATGGTTTGGTCTGGAATTGAAAAACTAACATTCTTGCATTGCCTCCAATTGTCATAGTGAACGAGCGATTGTATTAAGCTATAAACGCAGTCATATGAATTTTCTGTTCATAGACAGTGGTTAAGGTGGGACTTGATAGGTGGGGGAGCCCTTGAATATGGTGTTGCAGTGCAGTAGGGAAAATGATGTAAATTATTGCAAAAAGCTGTATAAGCCTTATTATCAACAGAAAATACAGGCTGCATTAACAGGAAAAATGCACACACGCCAATTCAATATGGCAAACCAACACAGAAAAACACAGCAAACTAGCAGCCTACCAGAGACTCGGACAATGACTTAGGTAAAAATCACACCTATAGACACACAGGTGAGTGAAACATATGAGATCAAGTAAGAGGAAACACAGAAAGTGAAACTAACTACAGAGGCTACACAAGTAGAAAATATCAGGCATGAAAATGTGTCAGGTTTAAAAAAGGTGAGGAGGCTATGACCCTTCTAGGGGGGTCCGCGGCCATGCTCCTCTGTAAGAAAATTTGGAATATTTCATATTTGAAAGCATCAATCTGATGCATCTTGAGAGAAACATGAAGCATAATTACAGGACAGCATGACTGTATAATAAAGTATCTATGCATGGTCACATTCTGCTATGTAAGTAATGAGTTTGTGAATTGGAAGGAAAAGGTTGATATTTTCACTTTTTAGATCAAACATACAGTGAAGTGGTAGATCTCTACAGCTCTGTCCTGAGTAACATTCACCATGTTAAGGCATCATGACCCAGATCTCAAAAAGATCAACCACTTTAATTTGCTTGGTGAAAAAAACATTGAAACACATTTTTGTGAAGAAACACATTGGAAAATAATCATAATAACAAGAGCACGGGGAGATCACACATCCATAAATCTTAACACACTGTTTCCCAGCATAACATGTGAGTAGTTTTCTAGATATCTCAAGTCAAAAGTTAATTATAGGACAACCCCAATTTATATGCGAAGATAACAAGACATGTCAAGTTTCTGAGAGAACAGCAAATATTTACTTTATACAGAACAGAGTAAAATTAAATGAATGAAAGTTTGTCTGCTCAGGGCCTCTGAACAGTGAAGACAATTTTGCCACATTTAAACGCTGTCCATTGAAAATAGCTCTGAGACCCACTTTTGGGCCTCAACCCACAGGTTGAGAACCACTTCACTAGTAGACTGCATTTGGAGCTTGATCCTTTACAGACTGTTCTTCCATCATGGAGAATAAGTTATGCAGGAAACCTCAGGATGAGTTTATCATTTAGAAAAGGTAAAAACAAGAGCTGCTCAGGAAAGCTGAGTTTTACTGAACCACAAGTCTGCCTCGTCATTTTCACAAATTGCTCTGTTCACTTAAAAGCCGTGCACACAAGCAAATGACACACCATTTGAGTTACAGTAAACACACAAAGTGATTCCGGACCCCTGTCCCACACGCTGCGCGTCATTACGCTCCCTGGCACCGTGAGGAGCTCGTCGCGCTCATATCTCCATGCTCTCGCAATTGAGTAAATGTTTTCATTAAAGTCAAGGCTCCTTCAGGCGCACCAACATGTTGGCAGTTCACTGAAAATCTCTGGTATCATGTCGCATTCATACCCCCACCCCGTCTACACTGATGTTGTGCTCTGATCTGTTGTGCATTTCAGTGATCAGAGAGCCACACAGGCTGCTCATGTTAAAATGGTCTGTCATCCGTGGTGCTACTTGAATTGGTTAATTGATTTATTTGACTAAGCTCCTATTAAGGTCGATTAATGGGAGAGAGCACACATGGACACTATGTGACCTGGGTCAGGACGAGCTAAAACTTTCTTCCCGCTGCTGCCATAGCATAGTTTTCTGGAACATGGTACACAAAAACAAGCTCCTGGCTCCTTGAGCTTTACACAACAGCTACCGCGAGGCTTTCCACCTGTTCCAACCTCCACTATCCAACCCCAGCACCACTTATTTTTTTAATCCTGCTTCCCATCTCGAGGCTTCCTTGCCGGTGTTAACATACCGGTTATCCATGTTAGCAGCATACAGCAAATCAGCTCCTCACCACTGGCGCTGTCCAAATGTTGAAAACTTAAAGGAATATTACACCCAAAGAATGATATGCCTTAATTTTCTACTCACCCTCATGCTGAGCAACACTCTGGAGCACTTTTTTGATGTCTCAAATGCAGCTGGAGGTCCGGGGTGATTTTCGCTGTGAACAAACCTCCATCTAACAGGGGACGACAGAGCCCGAAGAAAAAGGTCCATAAAAGTCCGTCCGTCTGGATTGGTCTGCCGCGGCTGCGTAGTGCAGGGAGCGCGCATAGACGTGCACTGCGGAAGTACGCTATAGCACTGTTTAGGCTCGAAAAATGTACTAAATGACCTCGTTTCGAATTAATTACGGACGTTACCCGCTCAGGACACTTGGATTACAGCGGACGAGCAGTATGAAGGAAAATAGGCACATTTTTGTGGACTTTTATGGACCTTTTTCTTCGGGCTCTGCCGTCCCCTGTTAGATGGAGGTTTGTTCACAGCGAAAATCACCCCGGACCTCCAGCTGCATTTGAGACATCAAAAAAGTGCTCCAGAGTGTTGCTCAGCATGAGGGTGAGTAGAAAATTAAGGCATATCATTCTTTGGGTGAAATATTCCTTTAAGGGCCACCCTACGCCCTACTATAAATTTCCGGCACTGTGCCGGAGGTCTTCAAGCCCTGTTTCAGGTTGCTGAAGTTCTGATATCTGTTGATGGTCCAACATTTGCAGAGTCTGGACTTAAATGTCCCAGAAGTGTGTCTGAAGAGAGAAGAGAAAAGTTTTAGTTATAACATAAGAATAAGGAGTCCTAGAGGAAAAAAAGAAAAAATAACAGATACATGTTGTCTGTCTGTGCCTGAATAATATATGTTATTTCTTCTGATATGCACAGCAGATTAGACACAGCTTTATTGCATAACAAAGAAATGCTGATTAGCAGATTTAAATAAGCAGAAAACTGCTGTTTACTGTCATGTGGGAATGCTAAGTAATGGAATATTATTGTTAATAATGTGTACTTTAACACTAATGTAAAGTCTAAAAAAATTAACATGCTCTAGACAAAACAAACAGCAACACATTTAGCATTTTGACTGGCTACTAAAAGCAGGAAAAACATTAGCTCGGCAGATGTAAAAACAAAAAATGAAAGCTATATTAGGCCAATGTAGAAAGCTACTGGGTAGGTTTAGTAAGTACAAATTATCCTTAACAGTAAAAAGCCCTTCATGCTGCCAAGCTATAGAAATACATATATATACTGATTAGCATAACATGTCGAGGCTAATCACTCAGAAGCAACTGAACAGTCTGATGCATCATATCAGGACTGAATCTTTTTTTATCTTCTTTCTTTCTCCCATTTTCCTTCTTCTCCATTTTCTTTCCTGTGCTCCGGACAGTTTGGGGTCCTTTTGACACCATTACAAAATTCTTTGGGGTCACTTCAAAAATTCTTCCCACACCTCACAGAGAGGGAGCAGGTACTGATCAGGCCGAGGAGGACGAGAGGGAGGTCTTGCAGTTTTTCCTGCAATCTAAAAGTGCAGTAAGTCACATGACATGCTGCTGTTTATTACATCCCATACAATGTAGTGATGTAATAGTATGGAAATATCACGTCAGTTATTGTAACCGAAGTTATCACTCAAACACACACTGATTTAGTGTGCGCTGTATTTGATAACAAATCAAATAAAGCACAATGATACTCTGTTCCCTCCTTCATAAGAAATAAGGTACTGCTGACTTTGAGACTACAATAAAAATGTGTCAGCATATTTTCTTTGCGTAACACAGTTAGAGGAAATATAAAACCTAACTCAGACTTTTTCAGCTCTATTACAAAGAAAAGTTTATTTGTCAAAGTCCAACATGTTATGCAATGACAAATAATTTGTTGCTCCAAACCAAAACAAAAAAAAACAGACATGGAGGAGTGCAGATGAGGCATTGATCTCACAGCCTAAGGGAAGAAGTTGCTCTGCAGTCGGGTGGTACAGCAGTTACTTCTGTATGTCTCGCCTGATGGCAGCAGGGTGAACAGGCTGTGGTGGGTGTTGTCCTCCAGTGTCCTATTGGCACCTCACCTCCTTGATATTACTAATGCTCAGTAGATGGGCACCAATGATGTCCTCCTGTCCCGGGCCGTGCTCATCTCGTGTTTGTATGTTTCCACTCAGGATGCTTTCAATTGCTCCTTTGTAAAGTTGACAAGAACTTGGCGTGGGAAGTTTAAGAAAAACAGCTGTTTCTGAGCTTTACTAATGTATTTTTGGGACATTTTTGTGCCTTTATTGTTACAAGACAATGACAGTGGATAGGCTTGTGAAAGGGGGTGAGAGAGTAGGAAAGACACTCTGCAAACTGGTCACAGGCTGAATTCAAACCCAGGCCAGCAAAAGTATGTTCATGGCATGTGCCTGGTTGTTAACCACTTCGCCAAACCAGCACCCCATTTCTGAGCTTTCTTAACCGGGGCAGAGACATGTGAAGTCCAGGACAGGTTCTCTGTTATGTTGATTGCCAGAAACTTCAAACTGCTCACTTGCTCCACCTCAACTCCACTGAAGGAGACAGGGTTGTGAGTCTTTGTCTTCTTTTTTCAAAAATAAACAATAAGCTCTTTGGTTTCACTGACATTCAGCAGTAAGTTGTTTTCTGTGCAGATGGTTGCTTCATCCATGATATACAGTCTCATCATTGCTTGAAATCAGGCATATGATGGTGGAGTCATCCACAAACTTCACAGCAGAGTTCTTTCCATGTCTGGGGTGTACAGCATGAACAGGAGGGGGCTGAGCACACAGCCCTGGGGTGCTCCAGTACTGAGCACTAGAATGGAGGAGGAGAGACTGCTGATCTAACTGAGTCTTTTTGTGAGGAAGTCCAGTATTCCCAAAGTGTTCAGTTGTCCTATCAGCTTCATGGGGGAGATTGTGTTCATGCTGAGCTGAAATCAACAAACAGCATTTTAATGTACCATGCTTTAGGAGCCAGTGGGCGTTACCTTATAAATAGGAACCAATCTTTGTCTGGGCAGGTGTTTCCACCCTGAAGTGAAACACAGTTTTGACCGCTGAAGAAGCCGGCATGGTGATTTGTTTGTTCATTAGGAGGAATGTTGGACTACATTTGTGTTGTATCAGCACAAAGTAACATTTGTGGACTAATAAATGCTCAGAATATTGAAACACATGCTGTTGTCTTGGACTCATTTCATCAGATATGGTAAAGTTTGTCAGTGCGTCAATGAATTAAACGGCAGTGAAGCACCTCAGAGGCTTCAAGCACTGGTTTAGCCTCTTCACCCGTATAGCAGTTAAATCTGAGGACCAAAGTGAAAGCAGGACTTGGACAGACACTCTGAAAGACCCTCTTACAGTGGCACACACCACAGACTCTAAGACCAAAGTCTAAGGGTCCTGTCCAGTCCTGGTCAACAAAAACTGAATAGAGATTATTGAACCTCCAGCAAAGTTTTTCTGTGTAAGTACATTAAACCAGTTTGATCATCCCATAACTGTGATGTTCTCAAATCTCTCTGCTCTGAAAAACACATTTACACCTGTATGACCACACACTATGTCTGAACAGGTGTGAAAGAAGATGTGAAAGAAGGTAGAATTTTTCCTCCATTGAAATACTAAATGTTATTTTTTCATATTTTTCTGCAAACGAAGAGCCCACCAGACCTAAACATGTTCAGTGAAAACAGTTGAAGAAACACTTAGTCGGAGCATCAGGGGTTAAATGATACGCCATGTTTAACAGATTTGCTCTGTGTGGTTTGAGAACAGTCAGGATGCTCCATTCAGACTCATTCAGGACACACAGCTTGGAGCAGAGTCAGGAAATATCAGCCCACATAGCAGCTCAGTGCTGGAGCAGTTTCCAAACAAACAGACTTCACTCAGATTAAACATCTCAGACTGAAGTGTGGAGGAGAAAAGACCGACTGAGGAAAGTCTCAGACTGAGGTCCAAACAGAAACACTGACTGAAGAAAGTTTGTTGACACCAGTTTGCCACCTGCTTGAAGCTGGCCCCCACCCCACACAAAATTTTAGGAAAATGTTTTGTTTGTGTTTAATAGTTTGTGCTGGTTTGTGCCATAAAAAATGTTGTTTGTGCTGTGATGGTTTTTAAGTTATTAAATATTATTTATAGGTCATCCAGATTTGTGCCATATGTTCTCAAAATGGGCCAAAAATGGTTCTGTTTCATTTGTGTTTTTTTGCGTTGTAAAAACGTCTCTTTTACAGATATGCATCCCTCTTCATTTGTTTTGGATGCAGTCACACAAGATTTGTCTTGTGCTTTCAAAGATTGTTCTTATTATTTATCTCACAGTTAAACTAGCCTATACGAGTGCACCTTAGTGGCCAAAAAGGTGCAGGGCGTGATCCATCTTTCAAAGAAGAACAAAATGTAAGTTTTGAAATGGGATCTTTTTTTATTGGTAGCCTATATCAGACATGTTTTTGGTTAACAGGACTCTTGAAGCAGGTTATCAAGAATGATATATTAAGAAATGATGACCAGGTAAGTTGCCATCACAACTGATATGCAGTAATTGGAATAACAACCCTGCTAATCGAATACAAGTGTACTACCTTTTGTTAATTAAGTAACATAAGGAGAAAAAAGACATGGTAGGGGCTTAAAGCTAGGGTTGTTCATTTTGAAAAACTAGCATGCCTAGTTTTCACCTAGCCCCTCCCACCCCTTCTCCAAAATGGCGCCCCCGCTCACATGCAGGAGTGCCGCTGATTCACAACCAGGAGACTGATTCAACTCCAAACCCTCAGCACGTAATTCATGTTTCAGTCAGGTGTAAGAAAACACCAAAACATTATCATAGTGAAGTTAAAAAAACAAGCCTGTAAAGTTAGTTAGTGCTCACAGCCCGATGTTGATCGGGGCATAGGTACTTCCTCTGCCATTCTCCACATAGCTGTCAAGTATCCCGATTTGACCATGAAACTACCGTATTTTACCACCGAACTCTGGATGACCCTATGAAAAAATATTTAATAACTAAAAAACCATAGCAGTACAAACAACATTTTTTGGCACAAACCAGCACAAATGAAACAGACTACTTTCCTGAAATTTTGCATGAAGTGGGGAGCCAGCTTCACGCAGGTCACCTAACACAGTCACCAGTTAAAGCGTAACCCCAGGGTGTCTGTAGTTACATAAAAAGGAAAATGGAGCAGCTTCTGCAGTGAAATACTGGAATGTTCCATGTCACAGACATCACTGCTGATATTCAGCAGCATTTATCACTGCACACTAACAAAGCTTCACTGGTGTGGACGGGGCCGTTTCAAAGAAGGAAAGAATGTTTCATAAAAATCAGAAACAGCAGAGAGTTCAGTTCACCTGGACCAGAATCAAAGAGCCAAGAAAAGTAGACTGCATCTTCACCCCCCTCCAAAAGTCCACTGTGGGCCAGTCCAGACTGGAGACAGTTTGTTCAAGAGGAAAATTAAGACGAGATCATTTGAACAGTTTTATTAAACAATCTGACTGTGAAGAACAAACCTGACTTTGTCTCACTTTTTGTTTTTTCACAGGAAATACCTGTTATCATTGTCATCATTATTCTTTATCTCATCTGTGTTGTCTGTGGTCTTTGGCAACTTTACAAAATTTTCAGTAAGTCACAAATTATGCTTTCCGTGTTTCTTAAATAGAAATACACATATACATTTTCATAGAATCTTATGTGAAAATGTAAATTTAGGGACAGATTAAAGTGTGGAAATCAAGAAAATTCTTTAGGTCAGAGTTCTGTCTTAAATCTCTTGATTCATGCTTCAGCTTAAGAGACATTCGCCAGAGTTTACACTTCTGATGAAAATTGTACTATTCCAATTAAAACCCCAGGACTGTGACTTTGCCCTCAGAGTTCTTACTTTAATTTTAGAATTCTGAAATTCATTTCTGAAATAGAAAACCAGAACCTTAATTTTTAAAATGTAAAGTTTATAATGAAAATCTCCCTCATATCTTAAAATCCAGAATTTTGACTTTTTCCCCTTAAAGTCCCTCTTTAAACTAATAATTTTGATTTAATTTCAGGATGTCTTGTTGATCTCATCAGTGGTGTTGTCTCTGGCATCGAAGTTTGCAGTAAGTCATGTGATATTTTTCATGTTTATTAAATTGCAGTACAAAGAATCATTTTTATAGAATTCCTATTAATACCCCAAGACTGTGGCTTAGTCCTCAGAGCTTGACTACACTTTAATCTCATAAAATCTGATCTAAGATTCTTGCTTTCATCGAATGCTGACTTTGTGGTAATTTTATCTTAGAAATTGAACACCAAGATTCTGACATTTTTCCAAATTCTGACCTTATTTTTCAAAATATCTGTTTTATAATGGGAACGTCCATCATTTTATTTAAATTAAGAATTATAACTTTTTTTCCCCCCTCTTTAAACTCAAAATTTTAATCTCTTTTTCAGGACGAATTTAGTCCAAGAGTTTTGACCTAGCCACAGGATTCGTGCAGGAATTTTAAAATTGACTCATTGCACAACTTTCTGAACCTAAGCTGAAAATTTTCACTGATTTAAAATATTTGACTGAATGAAATTAAATCTGAGAGAATGAAACATAAAGATTAACTCCAGTGCTTAAGCTTGTCAAAAACAAACAAAAATCTTCTATCAGAGGTTTTAACAGCTTTAAACTTTTTCTTTAAACTCTCTCTGAAGGAAAATGCATGAGAAATAGAAGTCAAGCTGTTCCACTGGATCTTGAGATGTACAGACTGCAAAAACGAAACTTAGAAGAGAGCGAAGAGCCGGTGGAGATTCAGACTTTTTGTGAGGAGGACACAAACCCACTGTTAGCCCCCTGAAGATGGAGCCTATCCCAGCAGAGAGGCGGGGTACACCCTGAACCAGCCACATAGGGCCACATAAAGAGACAGACAACCATTCACACTCACACTCATACCTAAGGGCAATTTAGAGTGACCAATTAACCTAAAGAGCATGTTTTTGGTCTGTGGGAGGAAGCTGAAGTGTCTGCAGAGAACCCATGCACGCACAGGAAGAACATGCTAACTTCACACAGAAAGGAGCTGACCGACCCGGAGATAGAACCAGAGACCTTCTTGCTGTGAAGCCTGTGCACTACCTGCTGTGCCACCATACCACCCTTTATTGTATTCAATCTTCTATGTTACATTTATTTTTAGTTTATTTTATTTCTTCATTTGTTTGAAAAGCCCTTTGTGTTACAAAAAGTTTTATACAGTTAAAGTTTGATTGATAACATTAATAGAAATAAGAAAAGGGGAATGAAGTAAAAAAACTTCAAAAGTGATAAAAATGAATTACTTTTGCAAAAAAACGTATTTTTTTGCAATGTGCACTTTGTGTATTGTTGACAGCACTTTTTAATTTTGTTGTCTTTATAGTCTTTTGCCGAAAATATTTTTTGGCTTGAATCATAATTTTGTCATCTACATTGTTTTAATTTTAGTCTAGTTTTAGTTGATGAAATGTCACATTTTAGTCAATGAAATCTGCTGTAAATTCAGTCGAATAAAACATGAAGTGTAAAGTGTAAGGCATTTTTTTATGTTTCCTTGAATTTCTGTAGTCATGATTTACTCTTGGATAAAATCAAAAATCTAATAACCCTTTATTGAATTCTAGTAAAGTTTGTATCTATAAATGAGCAGAAACAAATGTCCTTTTGTGTGAAATGCAGTCACCTTTATTTAGGCTACCTGGCAGAGCATCTCAGTTACAATACCAGAACTGACAACAAACAGTGAACCTGCTCTACATGAATATATCAGTTCATAAAGAGAGCAGCTCTGATTGGATCGCTCCACAACTTATCCCACCACCACCAAGCTAAGGCAGCTGTGATTGGATGTCCCTCTGCACTCATCCAACCTTTAACACAACCAAAGTAGCTGTGATTGGATAGATTCATCACTTGTCTCTACTTCCTACATGACCAAATTAGGTCTGATTGGATTAAGTCTGTCAGACATTTTAGTCTAGATTTTATTTGTAGATGAAAATGTCAGTTAATTTAGTTTTAATTTTTTGTCAATGTGCCTTTGTTTTTATTAGTTACTGTCTAGTTTTCATCAGGAGAGAAAAGGTTTGAATGTCTAGAATGTTTTTTTTATTTCGAACTTAAAATGGAAAACGTACATACATATTTTATTTTTGTCTATACAAATCCGACAAAAATAAAATATAAAAAGGTAAGCAAAGGCAAATAGCAATTACAGCATTTTTTCTACTATCATTAATATTTGCAAGAAGTTATCACAGATTCAGTTCGAAAAGGGTGTAGGAAGAAGTAACAAACTTATCTAGTCCCACCCCTTTTTCATTTTAAAAATGTCTTACTTAGATTCACGCTGAAGCCTCTTCAGGCCATGGCCATCAACATATTTAGCAACAAAACAGCAAGCTCAGACAAATAACAGTAATAACAAATTTCAAAGCAAAGACAGTAATGACACATCAACGAATACACAGTCCAATGATGTCACTGATTTTCTCGCTGTTTTTCCATTCTGTATCTGTTTGACATGTCAGCTTTAAAGATGAATTTAAACCTACATATTGATTTACTTAACTTCAGTTCATCATTGCAGCTGTTCCACAAAGTAACTCCTTTAACTGAGACACAGTGAAGTTTCATATTTGTTCTCACTGGTTTTTGAATATAAAATATCCTCGAAGATGATGTTTGTCATCTCTCAGTTGAAAAAACCTTTGGATTGGTTGTTGATTAAACTTTGATGAAAAGAATTAGTCAACAAAAATAGCACAGGATATGGCCACATTATGTCCCCTTCTGGCTCCTGTTTGTAATTTAAGATAACATCTAACCCAATGTACATTCTTAACAAATTACAAATAAAAAAAAAAATTAAATACAATAACAATACCCTTACAACATACGGTATAAAAATCTAGAAATAAATCAATGAGTAGTAAATTCTAAATACAATAATCAACATCAAACTATTTAAAAAGCAGTCTGCACACAGTAACTATCAATCAGCTACATTTACACTTCACATCAACTACATAAAAAGACTACATAAAATAAACAAAAAGTAAAAATATTAACTATCGAAAAAAAATACATATATTTTTTTAAAGGTATTTTTTGGGCATTTTGTGCCTTTATTGATAGGAGAGAGACAGTGGATAGGCTTGTGAAAGGAGGTGAGAGAGTAGGGGAAGACACTCTGCAAACTGGTCACAGGCGGGATTCGAACCTGAACCGGCAGAAGCAAGTACATGGGGTGCCTGGTTGTTAACTACTCCGCCAAACCAGCACCCTGTAAAAATATTTTTCAATACCCAAATAGAACCATGCAAAACTATATTTAGTTTTGCAAAAAGTTGTTGTCAAAAAAGGCGTTATACAGACCTCTAGTGGAGTTTTTTATTACCGCATCCCCTGCAATGAACGAGGCCACCACTCATCCTCCCCTCACTGGATCTTCTCCTGACAAAGTCCTCGAGGACATCATATGAAAAGAGACCACATGATTTATGTTCATTATTCAAAGTCCAATGACAAGTTTGCATCATGGCCAACCTCAGATGAGTTTTATTGGGTTTAAGATGAAAAAATTTTCTTTCAGGCTGCTGAAGTTCTGACATCTGTTGATGGTCTGGACTTAAATATCCCAGAAGTGTGTCTGAAGAGAGAAGAGGAAAGTTTTAGTTATTGCATGAGAATAAGGAGTCCTAGAGGAAAAAAAGAAAAAATAACAGATAAATGTTTTCCATCAAGCATGAATAACTTTAGATTAGACACAGCTTTATTGCATAACAAAGAAATGCAGATCAGCAGATGTAAAGAAGCAGAAAACTGCTGTTTACTATGTCATGTGGGAATGCTAAGTTATGGAATAATATTGATAATAATGTGTAAATTAACACTAATGTAAAGTCTAAAACATTTAACATGCTTTAGACAAAAAAGGAACAGTAACACACTTAGCATTTTGACTGGCTATTGAAAGCAGGAAAAACATTAGCTAGGCAGACGTAAAAACAAAAAATGTGGGCTATATTAGGCCAATGTAGACACCTACTGAGTAGGTTTAGTAAGTACAAATGATCCTTAACAGTAAAAAGCCCTTCATGCTGCCAAGCTACAGAAATATATTTACTGATTAGCATAACATGTCGAGGCTAATCACTCAGAAGAAAATGAACAGTCTGATGCATCATATCAGGACTGAATCTTTTCTTTACCTCTTTCTTTCTCACATTTTCCTTCTTCTCTGTTTTTTCCCTGTGCTCCAGACAGTTTTGGGTCGTTTTGACACCATTACAAAAATCTTTGGTGTCACTTCAAAAATTCTTCCCTCACCCCACAGTGAGCGAGCAGGTACTGATCAGCCCGACGAGGACGAGAGGGAGGTCTTGCAGTTTATAATATGCTTTCCGTGTTTATTAAATCCCATGCAGTTAGTGTGACCAAAGTTATCACTCAAACACACACTGATTTAGTGTGCGATGTATTTGATAACAAATCAAATAAAGCACAATAATACTCTGTTCCCTCCTTCATAAGAAATAAAGTACTGCTAACTTTGTTTATTTGAGATTAAGATAGAAAAATGTCAGCATGTTTTCTTTGCATGGTTTTGAGAAGGAGAAAATCTCCGGTACATTGTCTGTGCAAGCTCCCTCTGCTATACTTTCACTTTCAGAAGCCAAACACTCCAAACTGCCCGTTCAAGTTGGCGTCTGAGGGATCACTGCTGCTTTGCCGAGGAGCAGACATATAGTTCTGACTTTCCAGGCAATGAACAGCATCACTGTGAGTTACTGACCACGTGGGGTTATTAAACACGGTTTAAACGCTAAGATAGGAAACAGTTTTAATAATCATCTGAAACTTTTACAGAGTTTACGTATATATAGGTAATTCCGAAGACAAAGATATATTTTAATACAATCTGGTGTAAAAGTAAAACTGAAGGAACAGATCCAAATGTGGGAACCAAAAAGCTTCTTAAAGTCTTTTTTTATAATTCTTACTGATACCCCAGAACTGTGGTTGAGTCCTCAGAGTTCTGACTTTACGTTCATAAATTTGACCTCAAATGTCTGATTTAAATTTCAGAAATTTACTCTTAAGATTCTGATTTCAATCTGAGATTTCTGATTATTTAATCTAATAGTTCTGACTTCAATCTCAGGGTACATGTTCATATTATAAGATTTCGACTTACCTCTCAATGTTCTGACCATAATCTTAAAATTCTGACCTGAGGAAATCACACATTCAAAATCATTCTGAATGAAATCAATCCATGAATTAAATCTGAGAGAATAAAACATGTAGGCCTCACTATCTTCCAAAGCTAGCTATCCCACCTTTAAACAGCCTCCAAAGAGCTCCACAAGACCATGACTTTCATGAAGTTTACTCTGTTCAACTGCAAAACAATAAAAACAGTTCCATTAACATTTAACATAAAAATACAATAAAGCATGTTCAAATTTATTCCAACACTAGGGTGAGCATATTCTGAAAACACAAAAAGCAGAATTTTTGTCAATAAATTTGTCAAAAACTGCCCTTTGAGTTAATTATTTTGCACCTTCTTTGGATTAAAATTAAATATCCCAGCAAGCATTTGTCCTTTTTAAGTTGTAAATGTGTGTAATTACAAGAAAAGAAAAGAAAAAGATCTGAAGCAGTCTCTGTTCATGCATCACTCTTCTCTCCTCATCACATCCTCAGGGCATCTGACATTTACTTATGGAGTAGAGAGAGTGCCAAATCACAAAAATAAATGTAAAAAGAAAAGCAAATAAAAGTGGGAATATAAATATGAATCGACAATATAAAAAAAATAAAGTTGCTAAATAAATCAATATCAATCAAAAAAGTTATCCATCAAAGAAAAGAATAATTAAAGTTTTTGTATAAAGACAAGTTAATAAAATATTTTTTAAAAATAAGAAGAAATGCTTATAAATACAGTAAAAATGAAATTCTTTGGCTTTATAAAGCAATATTAATAAAAAAAATACATAAAAAGAAGAGGCTAATAAAAGCAGATCAGTGCAATGCCATTGCTTCTGAGATGTACTTGTTGCAATTGTTTTTACTTTGCCCATTAAACGCCACATTTACGTTTTAACTGCTACCTTTTCTGTTTTTTCTTTTTCATTATTCCTTTCTTTAACTGCTGACAATATCAGTTTTAAAAGTAAAGGAAAAATGTGCAGAAAAATGTGCGCAGTAAAAATTTCGTTGTGTTTTTTTTACTTTTTTGACGATTAATGCAGTTTTAAGAGCAGCGCTTTGTGCCCTATGTACTACCATTATACGGATGTCCGCTGCTCGATTTTGGATCTAAATATCTCCTGAAGCACTGTTTGGATCAGGAAAGCCTTCTGGGTGAGTATATTGTTCTACTTCATTCTATAAACAATGTAAAAGCTGTAGAGACCAAACTTTTCCTTTAAGTCACAACGGATGTTAAATGCGAACTTTTTTGTGT